>CAUYPK010014586.1:0-40368 GCA_963574355.1 Loris lydekkerianus
AGACTATGAGGAAAGGACCAAGGAAGGGGAAGGGAGGGGGGAGGTTTGGGTGGAGGGAGGGTGATGGGTTGGGCCACATCTATGGTGCATATTTTTATCTATAATAATAATAAAATAATAATAATAATAAAAAAAAAAGAAGTATTTCTAGGAAGTGAAATGTGAACTTTCTGGTTCCTTTTTAGATTTTTTTTTTTTTGGAAACAGAGTTTTACTGTGTCACTACATGGAATCACAACTCACAGCAACCTCAGCCTTCCAAGTAGCTGGGACTACAGGCGCCTACCACAACACCTGGCTATTATTTTGTTGTAGTTGTCATTGTTTGGCAGACCTGGGCTGGGTTCGAACCCGCCAGCCCCCGTGTATGTGGCTGGTACCATAGCCGCTGAGCTACAGGCACCAAGCCTTTTTTAGATTCTTGATACATACTGTGAAATTACTTTCCAGAATAAGCTTGTAACAATTTATACTCCCACCAATGGTGGAGGAAGAGTTCCCACCTCACAACACCCTTGCCAGAATGAACACTTATTTTTAAAAACGTTGGCCAGGCATGGTGGCTCACGCCTGTAATTCTAGCACTCTAGGAGGGTGAAGTGTGTGCATGAGGGAGAAAATTGCCTTTAAATTCTATTCATTTCACTGAATAATTTTTTTTTTTTTTTTGAGACAGAGTCTCACTTTGTCACCCTCAGTAGAGTGCTTTGGCATCATAGCTCACAACAACCTCAATCTCTTGTGCTCAAGCAATTCTCTTGCCTCAGCCTCCTGAATAGGTGGGACCACAGGCGCCTGCAACAACACCTGGATATTTTTAGAGACAGAATCTCCCTTTGGCTCAGGCTGGTCACAAACCCGTGAGCTAAGGCTATCTACTCTCCTCAGCCTCCCAGAGTGCGGGGCTTACAGGCTAAAAAAAAAAAAACATTTTATAGTTGAGGCATCGCCTTCAAAGATGAAGGAGTCTTAGGTGCCAGTCAGCATGACCTTTCATTCAATGGATCATTTGCTTTGCCGAGGCTGTGAGTGTAAGTTCCTTGAGGAGAAGGATTCTGTCTTACCTAATATTACACTCCCAGTTGCTCACATGCAAAAATAGAGTAATATTTGTCGAGTTAATGGGTGAATATATGAATAAATGTATGATTGAGTAGACATGCTTAAAAGATAGTCATCCAGTTGTCAGGTCATTATTGAAAATGTTATTGTATACTCCCTGGAGAAAATTGTAAATTCTTTTGAAGTAAGCATATTCTCTATTTGGAAGATAACTCCTAAGTCCTAAACATTATATCAGAATGTCTATTTTAAAATATCATGCAAGCCATGTGTGGCAGCGTGCAACTGTGGGCTCAATTACGTGAGAGGCTGAGGCAGGAGGATTACTTGAGCCCAGGAGTTTGAATTGAGCCTGGGCAACATAACAAGACCCCATCTCTAAATACTAACGTGTGTGTGTGTGTGTGTGTGTGTGTGTGTGTGTACATATATTAAATAATTTGATATAATTATTTATATATGTATATTTGTTTATACATGTATATACTATTTGTATCAGTATATATAAATAATTCTGATATCAAAAACTGCCCAAGAAACTACACGTGTGACTTTCAGCCCATAAAGTGCATATAGAGAGTGAATGTGTCACATCTGAGATTATAGAATGCCATCATTTCCCAAGGAATTCTAGCTCAGAAGTCTATAAACGCTCACCTGAAATTAGATTAGTATGTCGGTTCCTTTACCAAAGCATGTACCAAAAATATAGAATTTAGTTTCGGTATCTTATCTGACTGCCTATCATTCTCAGCACCATCTCATAATAATTCAAATTCATTTGTAAATCTCTTTTAAGACTCAAAATCACTCCAGGAAAATCTTGAACATTGTCCAGTTTTGCGCTCCTAGCCAGGCAAAATGCCTTGTTTTGCTCTTTCTCTTTTACTTAGCTTGATAGTAAAGTGACCAAATGATTCTCCAAGAATCAATAATTATCATGAAATCCTCCCAAATAAGGAACTTATTAGATTGAAGTTCTCCACTGCATTTCCATTCAGGTGGCTTATGCCAGCTGAGGTAATGCTTTCTGTTAAGAACCAAGAGAAGGAAGCCAAAAGGTCAGGTTTAGCAAAAGCCCCTCAAAATGTGCGTTATTCTGGAGATTCCTTTTCTATAAGTACAGATTTGTTTTAAAGAGAGTACATAACAGAGAAACTTAAAAGTTATTGAAAAATCAGTTAATGCATTACATCCATGTTCACTAAGATTTTCTGATTTCTTAGTTTAACCATATTGGTGAGTAAGTTAATTATTGTTACTTTTGTCATGGGCCTTATATAACCTCAGAAACAAGGTCCCCATTTACTCTGTGCTTATTATGTGCCAGGCAGTGCGCTAAGCGACTCCTATTTATGACCTCCTTTAGTCCTCTCAATAACACTGTACCATAAGCTGTTATTAGTCACACTTAGTCGATGAGGAAACGGAGGATAGAGAAACTTGTAAGTCCTTGACCAAGTCACCCACCCAAAGAGAGAGAGTTCTTTGTTTGATTCAAGCCAGGTCAGACTTTATGATCATGATGCTTTGATCACTGACCTAAGAAGGAATTCCAAAATATTCTCTCTGGTAAGCCAGACTTGGTCCATAGCCCGCTTAGATGCTGTGTTGAGGCCTGTGAGCAATTTGAGTTCCATCAGAAAGAGCGTCGTGTTGCCTTAGCAATGTCTGCTGCGGCTGGGTGCGGTGGCTCACACCCGTAATCCCAGCACTTGGGGAGGCTGAGGCGGTTGGATAGCTTGGGCTCAGGAGTTCAAGACCAGCTTGAGGAACAGCAAGATCCCAAGTCTACTAAAAATAGAAAAACCAACCAAGCATTGTGGCAGGCACCTGTAGTCCCAGCTACTTGGGAGGCTGAGGCAAGAAAATCAGTTGGGCCCAAGAGTTTGAGGTTGCTGTGAGCCGTGTGACGCCACGGCACTCTACTGAGGGTGACAGAGTGAGACTCTGTCTCAACAATAAATAAATAAAAGAAAAATGATGTCTGCCGTGACTGCAGGAAAAGGAGTTGACGTCATGCATGCTGGGAGTGAGTCTGCCACCGAGGCCTGGAAGCTGTGATCACGGAGCAAGTGGAAAGAAGACTAACAGCCTGAGAACTCACTCCTCGTGCCTTGTCAAATGCAGCAAGAGATTTTCTTTTTGCAGTCTCTGTAAGTCAGAAATCTGACTTGGAGGGCCTGGATTCTCAGCTGTTCTGTGCTGCTGCCCTCTGTCAGGGGTGGGTAAGATGCAGAGGGTCGCTGTAGAGCTGGGAAACTGGGCCCTGCTGGGTCATCTTGACACTCCACTCTTCTCCTGTGCCCATGTGTAGAACACAGCCGTTAGAGGAGCTGAAGCTGCAGTAATCAGACCCCAAGCCCTGGCTCCGTGTGGGAGATAGTGGGGTGCGGGAGAACGATTGTGGTGTGGAATTTAGAAGTCTGGGATCACTCTCCACCCTGCCACTGGCTACGTGTGTGGCTTAGTAACTTCTAAACCTCTGTTTTCTCATCTGCAGAAGTAGATAAATCATATTGATGCTGATTTTCCTAAGTTACTGTGATGTTCAAGAGAGAGAATGCAGGTGTAAATATATTATAAACTGTATGTTAGCTATTAGAGATTGGACTAATAGCTAATGATTAATTGTTTTAATGTATAACAGTTTCTTATGAAAAACAGCAGTAAAATGCATGCTTCATTGTCGAACTCATTCAGCACAGCCTCAGATTCCTGGTGCTGCACGAAAATTCAAAGAGGGAACACTGGTTTCTGTCACTTGAGACTCCAGACATGGAACAGTAATTAGAGAACATGATGATGATTTGATTTAAAGTCTGGAGCCACACAGGTCAGGCTCCAGCCTTCTCATACTCGCTTAATGTAAATCAGGAGGAAGGGCGAGCAGTTCGCAGCAGGCTCTGATGGTGCCCACCTGCCAGGGGGAGACCCTGGGCCTACAGGTCCACAGCTGCCGCAAGACCAAGCCAAAAGGCGAAAACTTCAGTGCACTCAATGCTATAGACAACTTGTCTACTTTTCATTATTGGTACTGACTTAATCAGTGGTACATGTAGCTCTTCCTATGGGGTCGTCTTTTTCATTTATTTTTCTCTTTGATTTTCAAAAAGAACCATTGACATTTTGATGTTATATTTCTGAAGCTGCACAATGTCCACCAAAGTAAAGGAGATATGGATGAAATAAGAAATAAACAAAAACCCCATTCTCGTTAAGTAACACCATTAAATAATATTGCTGAGTAACCAAAGCTTAAATAAGCAATTACATCACTCTACTTGAGTACTTAAAGTGACGCGACAGTCACTTGGCCCACAAGCAGGAGGCAGCTCCTCTCCCCACGATGTGGGCTGTGTCCCCTCTCAGACCCTGCACTGTCCATCCTGGTTTCTCTTCTCGACGTGCTCCTCCTCCCGGGAGCTCCAAACCCACACGTCAGACTCCCTCGCAGTGGGCTCCTCTCTACTTCAGTGTCCCACAACCAATTAACAAACCCTAAGAATGACTGAGTTCACACTTTCTACCCATCCTCCAATCTGCAGCTTTCCTACGTCCCTTAGGAAACCCCTCAGTGAAGGTCAAGACCATCCCCGAAGTAGCTTCTTGTCACTCTGGGCCTCAGTCACGCTCGGTCACACCCTCTCATCTGTCCCCACATCCATCCCAGCATCTCATCATCCTGACTTTCAGGATATCTTCAGGTTGGCCCCTCCTCATTACTCTCCCTGCTCCTGAAATTGGCCACTGCTCCCCGATTGCAAAAGCCAATGACAAGGTCAAGGTGGAGTGACAGGAAGGTGACTTTATCCTGAGCTAGCACTTGGGAAACGGCCACAGCTCGTGCCTCAGGGAAGCCATTTCGAAGTCTTGGGCTGAGAGCAAGAGGGGATGTGGTATGAAGGGCGCCAAGGAGTGGCAAGGACATGCTGGTCATCGTTAGGATGCCCTGAATGACTGCTCCACCTGGTGAACGGGCTGGTGTTACCTCAAAGGCTATTTGTCTATAGATCGACTACAGATCGTCAGTGGAGGCCTTGGGTAATCTCACAGTGGGGGTCCGCATCGTTTCCAGCCTCTTCTCTGGATCTTCTAAACAAGCACATAATTAGGGAAAACTTGTGCAAGGGAGAGCCTGCTGGAAAGAGGAGGGTCAAGGTCAGTGTTTCCTTATCAAGAAAGAGGCAGGAAAATTTCAGCTGGGCCTGCGCTGGCTACACTACCACTTTAGTCTCGTCTCTTTCCCTAGCCACTTTTTCTTTGCTGACATTTCTGCAATGACTCACGGCTGTGCCTGTTCCTAGCCAGGTGCCTTCCAGCCATTAGCCACCTGCTTCATGGGTAATGTGTATGATCCTGTCACCCAACTGCTTATAATTCCTCAAGCCTTCCCTAGTATCTCTTGAATAAAATGAGGAATTTTAATGTGATGGTTAGAGTCACTCTATCCTGTTTCCTTCTGACTATACTGAAACACTAGTGGTTTCCTAAGTGGGCGATACAGTTTCTAGCTCTGTGCTTTTGTAAAAGTTGTTCCTTTGCACGCCTTTTACCCTTGGAGAATGCCTCCTCGCACTTCCACATGGAATTTGAATGTCACAATTTCTATGAAACTTTTCTCCTTTTTGTTCGTATAGCAACCTGTGAATACTTCCTTGACAGCACTTATCATGTTCTATTATGAATTTTTTCCTAAAAATCATGAAACAATTTTATTCAAGTTCTTTACATGCATCACTAACATCACTGTATTTGTCAACATTAAAGCCACCCTTTTATGTTCCCTAACTCAGGTTTCCGAACACACTGGAAACTTCACTTCCTTATAAGCATTTAAGACACATCTTAAAAATCCACGCAGGCTGTGCTCGCTTCAGCAGCACATATACCTAAAAATCCATGTACGATGCATTATGGAAATTTTTTTTTCTGTACTTTTTTTTATTAAATCATAGCTATATACATTAATGCGATCATGGGGCACCATACACTGGTTTTATATACAATTTGAAATATTTTCATCAAACTGGTTAACATAGCCTTCCTGACATTTCCTTAGTTATTGTGTTAAGACATTTATATTCTACATGCATCATGGAAATTTTATCCCAACTCTTGAATACCGATTTGAGTAACATTTAATTATTTTTCATTCTTCTACATGTGCATATTGGGGATCTCTGCAATGGGGCCATTTATAGTGTGGCTTTAAGTTTTTAATTACAAAACATTTTGCAAATACAAAAAAGATGTGATGCATCTGCAAAGGTTCAGTGATAGTAACAATAATGCAAGGATCCACATATCCACTGCCAGCCTAAGACATTTGAAATGCAGTGAATAACCCGTCTGGATCTCATAACCCCTTGCCCCCTAGTGGTAACCATTTAAATATGTCATCTCTCTCCCCCAGCTTTCTAAAACTTCAGATCTGTACCTTTTTTCTTTGTATCTCTAATACTGGCACATAGTAGATGTTCAGTTCATACTATACAGTAAACTATAGTATACAGTATTTATACTATAAAATGAAGGTTTTAAAAATGCCATATAAAAAAATAAGAAATAAAAATGCCATATAGTATTAAGGAAACAAAATTAAAATGTAGTAAATGAAAGTAAGAGTCATTGTGGGATTCATTTAGGAAGGATCTCTTTTTTTTTTTTTTTTTTTATATCACCCTCGGTAGAGTGCTGTAGCATCACAGCTCACAGCAACTTCCACCTCCTGGGCTTAGGTGATTCTCCTTAGAAAGGATCTCTTGAGGAGAGATACTACGGGCAAGTCTTAAAGGAGGCTTAGAGAAACGTCCAGTTTCTGCTCAGAATGTAGAGATGTGGAGAAAACTTAACTCCCATCCTGCAGGAAGAAGCTTATTGGCTTAACGGGCAGCTGGGTATGAGTAAGAAGATTTCAGGTAGAAAAGTTAACAAATTGGTGAAGGCCAAGGGTGGTGCCTCTGGGGTGGCCGCGTAGAGGGCTTGTTGACACCCTTTTTGCAGACTGTGCTCCATAGACTCCACCTGCCAGGTGCTCACAGAAAAGGCTGGCAGACATCCTGAGAAGGTGCCCTCCTGGAGAAGGTTTCAGGAAAGAAACAGCAGATTCTGTGCAGAAACATGACCCTCCCCCTCCACCACAGTCCCAGGGCCTGTATCCTCTTTTCTACCTGTGGAACAAAAGCTCTAATCTATGGAGAAAAAAAGCACAATAACATGTCCGCAGGGGATTGGTGGAGACCTGTTGCAGTTGGAAGAAAGGGACAAGAATAGAAAGCTTTATCCCCAGGTGAGGGGCAGAGATGCTTGGTGGGCCCAGAAGTGGAGCTACGAGAGAATAGGAGCGCTGACAGCGCCACACCCTGAAACCTGGGGACACGGTGCCCAAGACTGAGACTAAACCAACCAATACAACACTCCCCCACTCTACCCTCACCATCAAACAGTCACACTGTGTGCAGCAAGAGACAGTGGGATATTGGCAGGAGAGCTGTAAGAACGCGGAAACAGACCATCCTGGGCACAGTGCAAAGGAAAGACCTAACGCTCGGGCTGTGGCAGATACTGAGGAAAGTTCTCTGGAAAATTACCTCATGTCCTTTTAATATTTTTTTTATTATTTGAGACAGAATCTCACTTTGTCACCCTCAATAGAGTGCTGTGGCTTCATAGCTCAAAGCAACCTTAAACTCTTGGCCTCAAGTGATTCTTTTGCCTCAGCCTTCCAAGTAGCTGGGATGACAGGTGCCTGCCACAACTCTGGGCTATTTTTAGAGACGGGGTCTAGCTCTTGGCTCAGGCTGGTCTCCAACTCCTGAGCTCAAGCAATCCACCCGCCTCAGCCTCCCAGAGTGCTAGGATTATAGGCGTGAGCCACCATGCCCAGCCCTGATGTCCTAAACATAAGATATTCCTACAAAAACTTGAAGCGTTGGTGTCCTAAAAGAACCCATAAAGCAACAACAAACCTCAAACCCAGTTTAAGTCCTAACCAAGTTGACCAAAATGCCACATAAAAGCCTGAGCCAGAGGAAAGACAAGGCTGTTTCTAAGCATAAAAACTAAAGCAGCGCTTTGGTTCAATTTGAATTCGTAGAGAAAAATTGGCCAAAAATCGCTTAATGACATCATATAGTAATAGGCTGGAAAGAATAAAAAAAAATTAAAAGTAGAAAAAAAATGAACATCAATGTATAGAGTACACAATTTTCCATCGATCAGTATATACCATGACACAGTAAAATAAATATTTATTGAGATATGGAGCTACAAAAACACATGACATTAAAACCTTTGAAACAACCTATTTTCTTCTCTTGCCTGGTTGTATTGGCTAGAATTCCAGCACTGTGGTGAATAGTAGTGGTGATAGAATACAACCTTGTCTGGTTCCAGTTCTAAGTGGAAAAGCTTTCAGTTTTACTCCATCTGGTATAATATTAGCTATGGGTTTGTCATGGAAGGCTTTGATCAGGTTCAGAAATGTACCACCTATTCCTAAATTCTTAAGTGTTCTAATTAGACAAGGATATTGAATTTTATGGAATGCTTTTTCTGCATCTATTGAGAGGATCATATGGTCTTTGTTTTTGGTTCTGCTGATATGGTGAATTACCTTTATGGAATTGTGTATGTTAAATCAGCCTTGCATTCCTGGGATGAAACCCCCTTGATTGTGAGGAATGATTTTTTTAATGTGCAGCTGTAATCTATTGGCTAGAATTTATTGAGAATTTTTGCATCTATATTTATTAGTGAGATTAGTCTGAAATTGTCCTTTTTAGTTGGATCTTTTCCTGGTTTTGCTATCAGGGTGATGTTTGCTTCATAGAACGTGGTGGGGAAAATTCCTTCTCAATGTTTTGGAATAGGTTTCTGTACTATGGGTATAAGCTCTTCTTTGAAGGTTTGCTAAAATTCTGGTGTAAAGCCATCTGTTCCAGGGCATTTTTTTTGTTGTTGCTGAAATATTTTGTATTCTTTCTTCAATCTCAGTGCTTGATAATGGTCTGCTCAAGAGATCTATTTTTTCTTGGTTACAACTGGGTAGAGGGTGTGATTCCAGGAATTGGTCGATTTTCTCCACATTGTCAAATTTCTGGGCATAGAGTTTCTTGTAGTAGTCAGAGATAATCTCTTATATCTCTGTGATATGTTGTTTTTCCTCTTTTTCATTTCCGATTAAGGTTACTGGTGATTTACTTTTCTGTTTCTAGTTAATCTGGCCAATGGTTTATCGATTTTATCTTTTCAAAGAACCAACATTTTGTTCACTGATTTTTTTGAATGATTCTTTTGTTCTCAATTTCATTAATGTCTGACTTAATTTTAGTTATTTTTTTTCTTCTGCTAGGGCTGTGACTAAATTTTTCTTCCTTTTACATTTCCTTAAGATGATTCATTAATATATTGATGCTCTCTTTCTGTTTTTGGATGTAGACATTTAAAGCAATAATTTCCCTCTTCAGACTGTTTTTGCAGTATCCCACAGGTTTTGGTAATTTGTAGCTTCATTATTATGTTTGAGGAATTTAACAATCCCCCACTCCCATATCTGTTCCTTGACCCAATTGTTATTCAGCATAAGGTGTTTAACTCCCATGCTTTTGTGTGGGAATGACAGTTTTTGCTGAAATTTAATTTCATCTTTATTGCCCTGTGGTCTGAGAGAATACAAGGTATAATTTTAATTATTTTAATTTTGTTAAGGTTTGATTTGTGTCTTAGGGTATGATCTATTTTGGAGAATGTTCCATGGGCTGATGAGAAGAATGTATATTCCTTAGCTTTGGATGGTGTTCTATATATGTCTATTAAGACCATTTGTTCTGGGGTCAAGTCCCTTGTCTCTTTGCTTAGTTTCTATTTAGAAGATCTGTCCAGTTCTGTCAGAGGGGTGTTAAAGTCCCCAGCTATTGTGGTGTTATGCTATATCATATTGCTCGGAACAATCAAGGTCCGTTTCATAAATCCGGGAGCATTTAAGTTGGGTGCAAAAATATTTAGAATTGAAGCGTCTGTTGCATTATTCCCTTGACCAGAATGAAGAGACCATCTTTGTCTTTTTTACTTTAGTTGCTTTAAATACACTGGTATCTGAAAAATAAGATTGTGACCTCTCCTTTCTTCTGATCTCCATTTGCCTAAAACTGCTTTCCATCTCTTTACCCTGAGTTTTGATTGGTCCTTCAGGGGTAGGTGTGTCTCCTATAGACAACATATGGATGGCTTATGCTTTTTTTTTTATGCAATCAGCCAGTCTGTACCTCTTCAGTGGGAAATTCAGGCCATTAACATTTACTGAGAGAATTAAAAAATGTGTGGTAGAGTTCCATTCATCTTATTTTCTGACCGTTCATTGCTTATTTTTTTTTCCTTTGTGCCACTGTGGAAACTAGGTTTGGTCCATTAGTTTCAGGGTGTTTATTTTGCTGGCTGTCTATTGTGATAGTCAGTGTTAAAAATAGGTGTATTTCCTGTAAAGCTGGTCAAACTCTCACTCTTTGCTGATAATATGACCTCAGACTTATGGAACCCCAGAGACTCAACTGTAAGACTCCTGGAAGTGATCAAGAAATACATTAATGCCTCAGGATACAAAATCAATGTCCACAAATCAGTAGCATTTTTATATGCCAATAGCAGCCAAGTTGAGAAACTAACCAGAAATACAATTCCCTTTACAGTAGCTTCAAAGAAAATGAAATACCTAGGAACATAACTAACAAAAGGTAAAGAACCTCTATAAAGAAAATTATGTAACACTAAGAAAGAAAATAGCATAAGAAATTGACAAATACCATGCTCCTGGCTGGAAAGAATAAACATAGTTAAAATGTCTATACTTCCCAAAGTAATCTACAAATTCAATGCAATCTCTATTCCAGTACCAAGATCATACTTTGAAGAACTAGAAAAAAATAGTTCTTCATTTCGTATGGAACCAGAATAAACCCCGTATAGCCAAGGCAATTTTTAGTAATAAAAACAAACAGAGGCATCACTCAACCAGACTTCAGGTTATATTACAAGTCCACAGTGATCAAAATGGAATGGTATTGGAAAAAAATAGAGACACAGAGATTTGGAACCAAATAGAAAACCAAGAGATGAAACAGTCTCTCATGGCTATCGGATGTTTGGTAAACCGAACAAAAGGATACAGGAAGGGAAAATAATCCTTATTCAATAAATGGTGGTGGGAGAACTGATAACCATATGTGAAATACTGAAACCTGACCTACTCCTTTCATCACTTATAAAAATTGATTCAAGGCAGATAAATGATTTAAGTCTAAGGCAGGAAATGGCAAAAATCCTAGAAAAAAATGTGGGAAAAAATTTAGAAGATGTTGGTGTAGGGAAAGATTTTAAGAAGACTTCTATGGCAATTGCAACAAGAACAACAAAAATTAACAAATGGGGCTTAATTAAAATGAAAGGTTTCTGCACAAGTAAGGACACAACAATCAAAGCAAACAGACAACCTTCAGAATATGAAAATGTATTTACATATTACAAATTTGACAAAGGCTTGATAATTAGGATCTATAGAGAATTCAAATTTATCAACGAAAACAGAGCTAAAAAATCACATCTATCACTGGACAAGAGACATAATAGATCCTTCTCTGAGAGAGAAAGATGAATGGCTAACAAACATATGAAAAAGTGCTCATCATCCCTTATCACAAAAATGCAATTCAAAACCACACTGAGATGTCATTTAACCTCAGTGAGAACAGCCCACAACACAAAGTTCCAGAGTTGCAGATGCTGGCATGGGTGTGGAGAGAGAGGGACACTTTTACACTGTTGGTGGAACTATAAAATAATAAAACTTCTTTGGAAAGAAGTATGGAGAATTCTCATAGAAATCAAATTAGACCTCCCATTTGACCCTGCAATCCCACTACTAGGCATCTACCCAGAAGAAAAAGAAATCATTTTATAATAAGAACATATGCATTAGATTGTTTATTGCAGCTCAATTTACAATTGCCAAGAAGTGGAAAAACCTAAATGTTCATCACCTCAGGAATGGATTAACAAACTGGTATATGCATACCACAGAATACAATTCAGCCATAAAAAGATGATGACTTTGTATCTTTTGTATTAACCTAGATAGAGCTCAAACACATTCTTCTCAATATTAAGTTTCATAAGAACGGAAAAGCAAATATCCAATGTACTCAATACTACTATGAAGCCAGCAGACCTTCTAATTCCTGCCCACATATGAGCATGAATTCAATTCATTTCAATTCAACTTGGGCAAGGGGAAACAAGGAAAGGCAGAAAGGGAGGGGGGTTTGGGGTACTCCCACTGAATAGGTACAATGTGGAGGTGTATGGTATACCATTTAAGTGTAGGACATAGCTACAAGACTTAATCTACCTAACAAATGCAAATATTATGATTTGGTTGTTTGTACCCTCACATTAACCTGAAATTAAAAAAAATACATTAAAAAATAAAAGGGTGGTGCCTGTGGCTCAGTGGGTAGGGCGCTGTGTGGCGGGTTTGAACCTGGCCCCCGATCAAAATGCGATCAAAAATAGCGGGGCATTGTGGCGGGTACCTGTAGTTCCAGCTACTCGGGAAGCTGAGGCAAGAGAATCACTTAAGCCCAGGAGTTGGAGGTTGCTGTGAGCTGTGATGCCACAGCACTCTACCGAGGGCAATAAAGCGAGACTCTGTCTCTAAAAAATAAAAATAAATAAAAAAGAAAAAGAAAATACAAAATTGAAACGATATAAATTAATCTACCCAGAAAAAGTTATAGAAGGCAAGTAGAAAAATTACAAATACATTAGACTTATTAAGTAATTCTCTAATATAATTACAAATTAAATGAATTTTCCCTGTGGTAAAATCCCCTGCATGTCTCATGTCCTTCTCAAATTCATCTTCTATAATCCCTAAGAGTCTCATCCCACCACTATAGCCTATGGTCTAAAATCTCAACACCTAACTCTCTCATCATATATCTCATCTACATCTCTCATTAATTCAAAAGTTCAGAATCTCATCTATTTTGTATCAGTTCACAGTCTAATCCATTAAGTACAGCTGTTAGGGCACAATTTTTCTCCCTCTGTGGAGCTGAGTTATCTGTCCCCACCACTTCCAAAACAGAATGTTGAACAGGCAGAGGATATCAGTTACATATATTCCCGTTCAAACTGTGATAATGGAAAGAAAAAGGAGCCACTAGCCCAAAGCAATTTTGAAATTCATCCAGGCAAATGAATATCCTGATTACATCTGAAGGTCTAAGAATAGTCATCTGTGGCTCTCAGCTCTATCCTCTGATTCATCCTTCTTTTTTTATAGAAAATGGGGGAAGTCTGTATAACTAACAAGCTAAATAAAGAGGAAAATAGTACAATAAGAAAGTACTTATTAATCCACCAAATGGTAAGATCACAGAGAATAAAACAAAACATAAAACATAAGGAACAAATGACATAAATAGTAAACAGCAGATTTATGCCCAAATATATCAATAATAACAGTAATATAAAAGCTCTGTTTTTTTTTTTTTTTTTTGAGACAGAGTCTTCCTATGTCACCCTTGGTAGAGTGCCATGGTGTCACAGCTCACAGCAACCTCAAATTCTTGGGTTTGAGCTATTTTCTTGCCTCAGCCTCCTAATTAGCTGGGACTATAGGCACCCACCGCAATGCCTGGCTATGAATATTTTAATTGAAATAATTGTCAACTACATAAAACAAAATAATATAAATACTGTTTACAAAAGTTGTAATCACAGTTTAAAAATAAGGTAAGTGAAAGGGTAAATGTTATTAATAATGGGAAAACATACGCGATACAAAAAACTGGAATAGCTATACTAACAGTAGTAATCATCTATGATTTAAAGAGGAAAAAGGCTCTTTATAAAAGATTAAACTTAAGAGTGATGTTTCAGTTCAAAAGATTCAATTCCAGAATAGTAAGTATTGTAAAACAAATAGCTGAGAAAATAGAAGGGAAAAAATTTTCAAAGTCCAGTAGTGCCCTCTTTTCTGTGGGAGCTATGTTCCCAAACCCCAGAGGATGCTTGAAACTATGGATTATACCAACCCCTGCATATGTTACGTTTTATCCTGTACATACATCCCTCTGAAAAAGTTTAATTTATAAACTTTATAAATAGGCACAGTATTCTTATAATAGGCATACTATGCAGTAAAAGTAATCTATACATGTAGCTGAGAACTAGGACAATGTCTCAAAAGCTAAAGAGTAGTCTGGAATTAAAGAGTCAAAGTAAGATCTTAACTGAAATGTCAAGATGAAACTAATTTTTAGTGAGAATATTCTCATAAAAACAAGTAACAACAAGCAGCATCTAGAACAGTGGTTCTCAACCTCTGAGTCGCGACCCACAGGAACTACAGTAGAGGGTTGCAGCATTAGGAAGGTTGAACCACAGATCTAGAAGAATGAAAAGAATGTCAAAGCTTGGTAAACAGTATTCCAAATTTGACTCTCCAAGCAGAAAGAAAGGTATTTTACAGAACAAGGTTAGAAAGCATGGAAGTAATTTTCATTTTCTAAAGTAGCATATACTAAATCTAAAACAGTTTAAAATTAAGCAGATAATGAAACAGTTAACTCACAGTAGTAATTTTGCCTTTTCTCTTGACTGGAAGAAATGGGCATGCTCTCACTTGCAGATCTTTAATGGCAGCAGTGATGGTACTGTTTTTAAGGTCACCTTTATAGCAAATTTCACATTGTGTTGTAAGGACTAATGAAGGAGCATCATTTTTTGTCATATCAGCCACAAACACAATTTCAGGATTTTTAATAAAAATATTTATTTCCCACTTATCTGATTCCTGTATAGGAGCTAAAACAAATAAAAATAAATTAATACTTTAAAATATTTATGAGTATTTGTTATAGGTAGTATATCCTACTCATATTATTTATGAGAAACTTTTTTCATTTTAAGTAAGAAGTAAAATAATCTTAGATCACAAAGGAATCTCCTACAACTCTCTTAATAAAGATTTGAAGATGCTATAGGGATAAGAATACTAAAAAATATGATTTAAAAACTCTACTATTTAATGGCAAAGCTAGAAACTAATCCGTTTCCAACTCTCAATTTGACACTTTCTACTATACCACAATGAATGAAACATGTACAAGGCTAACAGAAAAAAATACGTGTTAAAAGCCAGAAATAAATACAGCAAAATAGGGTGGGTACAGAGGCTCACGCCTGTAATCCTAGCACTTTGGCAGGCTGAGGTATGAGGATCACTTGAGCCCAGCAGTTGTAGAACAGATTGAGCAAACAATTTTTTCATTTCTACAAAAAAAGAAAAAATATCAGTGAAGTACAATGCCACATATCTATAGTCTCAGTTACCCAGGAGGATGTGGCAAGAGGATCACCAAAGTTCAAGAAGAGGATACATTGGGCTATACTGATACCATTTCATTCTTGCCTGGGCAACAAAACAAGACCCTGTCTTAAAAGAAAGAAATGAATGAATGAATGAATGAATAAATGAGTGTTTTAAATAGAAATACTATCTTTAGTTGTGAAAAGAACTAGCTGGTTAATTATTCTCTCTGTTTCTTTCTGCAACAAATTCAAATTACTACCTGTGGAGAAGTATAATTACTTATTCAAATGTAGATCTCGTATTTTTTAAACACAATATATATTCACACTTTCAAAAAAAATGCAAACTGCACATTCTCCCAAAAATACATTAAGGTTTTCCTCTGAAAAATAAAGATTTTAACTTATCGATGCATTTACCCTGATTGTAAAAGGCTAGTCAAGGTTAAGTGCTGCTGTAGATTAAATTATTTTAGCCCATAACTAACCTCCTTCCTTAGAAGTCCATGTTTGAACACTGGTTTCTACAGTAGTACCCGTGGTGAAGGCCTCAAAAAAGACATTTGCAACGGTCATCAGAAATTCCACACTTGCACAGATATACATTTCTTGAAAGACTGCATCAGTCACACAACCTTCTCTGATTTTTCTGTATTTTACATCCATCATGTCTTTTTTGTCAAACCCAACTGTCAGTCCTATCATTCTGAAAAACACAATCACAATAATAGCAATAAAATCCAGACTTTGACAGGCAGCAAACAAGCATTCTAAAGTCAAGCCTCTTGGAAAGATTCACAAAGTCTTCCAAATAATGGACTTACAAGTTTCTGATGCAAAATTATATCAAAAATTAGGAAGTGTTAGGTTTAACAAATTACCACAATTTGAATCTCAGTAACTTTTTAAATTTTTCATGAATTTCCCCTTGCAATTAGCATGTGTTATGATTTATGTTAGATTAATATTAGAGAATATAATTTATAGTAGAGAATGTAAAACAAACATAATTGCATTCATTATTTTCATTTACTCACGGATTAACTATCCAGTAAGAATAGCACATAATTGAACTAGGACATTTTAAATGTTAACTGAGTATCACAGTGTGACTGAACTGAAACTCTGAAGACCTTAGGTTTGCCCCAACAAAATAAACATTCAACTTTAGACACAGTTGAGTAAAATTTATCAACCATTCCTCAAGTGAAACCTTGGAACATTATTACAATACACACCTAGGAGTTGCTTTCTTGACATGAGGCCTTTTATCATCTAAAATACAGTTTTTTAATGAGAAAGAACAAAATGTTGAGTCATCTGTATACATTTTTGCAGTACTTATAATATTCTCCAATTTAAATTCAGCAAGTTTCAGAGAAGGGTCACGAACATCTGTAAATGATGCCTACGGAAGGAGAAATTAATATAAAAATTATATAAAAACATAAGTCTAAAGCACATTTTAATGATATGCACTATCACAAATTATTGCCTCTGCTTATAGAAAACAACAATTATTTCTATCCCCAAAGGACTCTCTAATGAAAGCCCCCGAAAGAATATAGTTACTTGAATTTTAAAATGTTATTTTTCACACTGGTTAAGGTTATTATTAAAGTGAAAAGATCCATCATTTTTCTCAGAGGAAGAAGATACTACAAAATCCACATGAAACAGTAACAATTATTATTTCATAACCATCCACCTATATGCAATTTTTCACAAGTGAAAACACTTTCTTTTCTCCCTTGACTTACCTGTTCGGGACCTGGACTATACAGTGCCATGGTGAGATAATCAGTTCTGAAACTTATATTTAGTGTTGTCTTAACTTGTGATGCACATGAATGTACTTCCACCACAGCAGCTGTCACCACAGTGGTCCCTGGGAAAATTTTAAGTTATTGAATAAAAAAAGAAATCACAAAAAGTATCTCATTAAACAATTTTAAAATAGATTTAACAGAATTATTAACTAAATAAGGATAAAATGACACCCAATAAAATAAAAAATAGAAAATTTAAATGTAGAACTCAGTAACTCTTGGTTTAGAACTCTCTCCATAATAATTTGTAATTTTTTTTTAAGAGGGTCTTGCTCTGTCACCCAAGCTATATTGCAGTGGTGTAATAACTCACTGTTGAACTTGTGTGTACATCACCATCCCAGGCTAACTTTTTTATTTTTTGCTATTGCTCAGGCTGGTCTCAAACTCCCGGGCTCAAGCAATTTTCCCACATAACCCCCTATTGATCCCCAGTTGGGAATACTAATCAAATATTTGGTGCATCTTTTTCCTTTTGCTACTTCTGCTTCCACTTTTGTACAATGGAAATAATGAACTCACCACTGGGTTTATTATGGGAATTAAGTATAATATAAAACAGCACGTGTGAAATGCATACTAAAGTACCTGCCACATAGTTTAGTATTCAAATGCTACTTTAAAAAACTAAAACCAAACAAAATATTGGTGACATTTTTAAAACCGGTATGCTATTCTGAAAAATCAAAAATTTGTTGCCTACATTTAAACTCTGAATCAAAGTATTATATGCATATGGTGTATGTCAAATGAACATAAAATGAAAATACATCAGTTTCTCATTTTCATTCTACCAAGGGAGAGACAAGTACCACCACATCAGGTAACTTATTTTTAAGTGTGATAAAATTTACATATAGTGAAATATAAAAATCTTAACAATTTTAACAATTCAGTAAGATTTGGTACATGTTTATATCCATGTAACTGACACTCCATTTAACGTACCAAACATCTATATCCCTCCAGAAAGTTCCCTCTTACTTCTTCCCAGCCAATTCCAACCTTCTTACCACATCACAAATATGTCTCAAAACGAGGACTGGCTTTACTCTCTCGCTACTATCTTTGATGAGCAGAAATTTAAAATTTTGATATAGTTGTTCTATGATTAGTGCTTTTCTATCTCCCTAAAAAGTCTTTGGCTATCTCATGGTCAATGAAGATATTCTTCCACATTTTCTTCTAGAAGCTTTAACATTTTAGCTTTTAAATTTATATCTTTCATCCAACTCAAAAATTAATTCTTACATATAGTGTAGGGGCAAGATTCAAGTTTTTCCACATTTATCTAGTTGTGACAATATCATTTGTTAAAAACCTTTCTCTTTCTCTATTGAATAAACTTTGCTGAAAACGAATTGACTACGTATCTAACAGACTCTATTCTCTTTCACCAACCCATATGCCTATGCTATGCCAATATTTTATGACTCAAGTATTATAGATTTATAGAAATTTTAAAATTTAGACAGCATAAGTCCCTATTCGTCTTTCACAATATTGTATTTTTAACTATTATTGGTCCTCAAAATGTCCACCTAAATTGTTAAAGCAATCTTTCAATTTCTATTAAGTGTGATATGGATTATATTCAATCTATAAATCAATGCAGTGATAAGAACTGTTATCTTAACAATATTGAGATTTTTTCAGTCCACATACATAGCATATAAGCCTCTCCACATATTTAAGTCATTTCTATCATTATTGTATAATATTTTTCAGTGGAAGGGTCTTGGATGCTTTTTGTTAAATGTCTTAAGTATATTGTTTTATGATGCTACTGAAAATATTATTTAAATTTTATTTCCCAATAGTTAACTGATAAAACATTTTTACATGTTAGCCTTATATATTGATAAGTTGTTAAAAATACAAAATTCAAAAAATATAAAATCCATTCATTAATTCTATTAATTTGCTGAAGACTTCTTAGGGTTTTCTATATAGTCAACACTGGTATCATTTCTTGTCTAAAAATTTAATAGAATTCAACAGTAAAATTTAATACCTATCATAAAAACAGGGATAATCAGATATTTTATTTCTTTTTATGTCAATTTTGGCAAATGTGCTTTATAAGAAATTTGTCCATTTCATCCATGTTGCAGAACTCCTTCTCACAAAATTATTCATAATATTTGCATATTGCCCTGTTAGTTATTTGTAGTAATCTAGGTCTGATATTGGAAATCTGTGCTATCATCAGCCTTGCTAGGGGGTTATCAATTTTATCAGTCTTTCCAATAAAAACTTCTGATTTTGTTAATTTTCTCTATTATTCACGTGATTCTCTTTTGTTGGTTTTTATTCTTATTTTTATTGCTGTCTCCATTTTGTTTACTTTGAGCTTAATTTGCTGTTTTTCTAGTTGGATGTAGAAGATTTGATCTTTGATTTTAAAACTCTTGTTCATTTCTAATATAATCTTTCACAGCCAAAAATTTTTTCACGACTTGCTTTAGTTGGATCTTACAAATTTTGATATGTTATCTATCTTCATTACTTTTCAGTTCAAACAACTTCCTAATTTCCCTTCTCATTTATTTTTGACCTGTTGGTTACTTAGAAATTATGTAATATCCATATAGTTCAAGCTTTTTGATAGCCTATTGACTTCTAATTTAATCCCATGTGGTCAGAAAACTTTACAGCCCCCAAAAGGGGTATCTCTGTGAACATTCCAGGACTCTTTTATGTTCTGTAATTGTTGATTGCAATACTATACTAAGGTCAATTAGGTCAAGTTGGACAACAGTGTTTAACTCTTTTATATTCTTCTTCTTCTTTTTTTTTTTTGGTCCAAATTCTATCAATTACTTAACGTGGTGTGTTCAAATCCCCAGCTATGACTCTATATATGAGTATTTTCTTTTTTGTTCTGTCAGTCTTTCCGTGTATGTTTTGAAGCTCTGTTATTAAGGACGTACACATTTAGGACTGTTCTATTTTCTTTGTGAACTGACTCCTTTGTCATTATTTTTTAAAAAACAAAACTTGTAACAAGACTGTTATAAGACATTTAGGAGAAATATGAATGCTAATTGGATATTTCTACAGTTATATGGAAGCATTGCTAATTTTTAATGGTGATTGTGTTACTATGTTACTATCATTTTAAATGTAAAGTCCTTATCAATTATAGATAAGTAGCTAATAATGGTGTAACACTGAGATTTGCTTTAAAATAATCTATTAAGTGGGAGGAAGAAGGAACAAGAGCAGAATTAGTGTGGCAATAAAACTAGGCACATGCTACTGATTGTTAAAATGGGTGACAAGTACACATGGGTTCATTACCTTATGCCCTCTACTTTGGTATGTTTCAATTTTAGACATTACTTTATATTCCCCACTATTTAAACTCTTACCCTTTCCTTCACCTGTTCCTATCCTCTTTTTTCCAGCTTTGGTCAGTTACCTTTTTACTTCTATGTTATCACAGTTGATAACATTTACTTTCTTATCTATACAGCAAGCCTTTCCTGTGTTGCTTGACTACATAACATTTTTCAATGAAGAGACATAGTAATACTGCCCGTGATGACACATTATCACGGGGAGTGCATATCTCAAAAATGAAAAGATTCTCTCTTCTCACATTCCAATGATGGCTCAAAATCATGCACTATTTAGTCCACTTCACTTCTAGGCCACAGTAGATAGTGGCACTTTGTTAAGAACAGAAAACGTCTCCCTTTCTGTTATCAGTTATACAATGTAGTTAACTCTTCATCCTACATTACTATGTGAAATTTATGCTAGTTTTCTTCTTTATGATATTGTTTCACATAGCTTTTCCTTAAAGCATTCTGAATTTCTTTTTAGTGAAAATCAATTATCTTTCTAGCCTAGTCACATAGGTAATTTGAGGATTCCTTTTATCAATGCCCTCCTGAGTAGGCTAGTTTTTGCTCTCTTATTTTCCTCTTTCCTAGATTCCTTGTTTGTCTTGCTGGGATATATTTTCAAACTAATTTCTTTAGAAATGGGCATGACAAAATTGAGTAGACTTTGAGTCAGAAAATCTGTGGATTATTTTGTTTTAACATTTTGGGTGTTAGTTTGGCTGTGCATGGAATCCTAGCCTCAAAATCACTTTCATTAGAATTCTGAATATATTCCTCCATTATCTTCTATAATCCAACCAACTCATTGCATCCACTTTTATTGATGATAAACAAAATAATCAATCATTTAATCATTTTGTACCCAAGCCATTGATAAGTAGCCTGTTACTCTTTTCTGAAACTTTAAAAATCTTACCTTAATCATTCTGACATTTCATAAAATGTTTTCCTTTTAAAAAAATTTTTATTCATTTTATTTTTTTGAGACCAAATTTTCACTCTGTCACCCTGGGATGGGTGTTGTGTGGCATCATGATAGCTCACAGCAACCTCAAACTCTTGGGCTCAGGCAAGATTGCCTGAGGCTCTCAAGTAGCTGGGACTACAGCCACCTTCTACAACACCTGGCTATTTTTTTCTTTCTATTTTTAGCAGAGACAGGGTCTTGGTCTTGTTCACTGGTCTAGAACTCCTGAGCTCAAGCAATCCACCTGCCTCAGCCTCCCAAGTGCTAGGATTATAGGCATGAGCCACCACAACCAGTCCATAAAAATTTGTTTCAACAGAGTTTTGGTTTACTTAATCTGCTTGAAACTCAGTTGATTGGTTATCTAAGAATTTGCTTCAGTATTTACTTGGGTCTGAAGAGTTCCAGTTGTCCTTCCTTATCCATAGCGTCAGTTAACATGGTCAACCATTGTTCAAAAACACTAAGTTATTTTGAAAGAGACTGTATTCACTTAACTTTTATTACAGTATTTACCTATAATTGTTCTATTTTACTATTATTGTTTTTAATCTCTTACTATGCACAGATTACTCTTACTGAGCACTGTGCCTTCTATAAGAGTGCTGTGCTGATTTATAAAGTTTATAAATTAAACTTTGTCATAGGTATGCATATAAAGGAAAAAACATAACATATGCAGGGGTTGGTACTATTCATAGTTTCAAGCATCCTTGGGGGGTCTTGGAATATATCTTCCACAGACAAGAGGGCACTACTGTACTACTTTGAAAGATTTTTTCCTTCCATTTTCTCAGCTATTTTTCCTACAGTACTTACTATTCTGGAATTGAATCTTTTGAACTGAAGCAACCAAATGTTCCAACTTAATAGGTCTATCCCTTTACTTAGTATTTTTGTTTCAAAATTTCAGCAATATTTTCACTTCCCAAGAATTCCTATCTTTACAGGGCTAGTGGTGCTGGCAGAATCCAATTCTTCATTATCATCCCGAAATCCTCTTAGAAAATCTGGAGTTTGGTTTTTTGTTCGTTTACTTTCTTTTCCATTCCTTCAATTATCTGTTTCATTTAGAAACACTATTTTGCTTATCTTACTTTCTTTCATACTTGAGTTCTTGGGATTTTCTTCATATCTAACCATTCACACTTTATAATAAATAACTGGTTGTTATTCTATCTAGTAAGGATAGGATTGCATGTAATGTTGTAAATGTAGGCTTGTTTTTGTGTTAGGACTCTGAGTGAGAATTCTGTGTAATATCCAGAGCTTTGCTAGGATAGATCTTGTGGACTGGTAGGTTTCACTGGATAGGTAGGTTTATTGATCCACAATAGTACCCGAATGAGAACTCTTCTTGTGTAGAAAAATCTTCCTAGAACCCTTAACTAACCCACCTCTTTGTATGTGCTGGTGCTAAACTCAGAACCCAGCCATATTCCTCAAAGTACACTAGACCCAACACTGAATGAAACCTCTGTCTGAGTTATGGTTCCTTCTACTGTGTTCTCCCAGTTTATCTTCCAAATATGTTAAAATCTATCATCCACTAGTGATAATCCTCTCTTAGTTTCTCTAATATTTTTATATTCCTAATATCAACATAAAATATTCTATCTGGGAAAAATGCTATAGTCAGGATAAGAAAAAAGAGGAAAGAAGGAAGACAATTGAAAATAAGAACCTACAGGGAATTTGGGAAAATAAAAATAAATATTAAGGAATTTTGCTACAACAGGGCTAGAAAATTTGAATCAAAGAAAAAAAATCAGACTGACTAATAACATAGACAATTTAGAGATGCCTAAAAAAGTGAAAGAGAGGGGGGAGAGAAATTAGAAGAGAAAATTAGAAAAGAAGGGGAGAGGAGAGGAAAGAGAGAGAACAGAATAGAGAGAAAGAGAGCATGGCAAGAATTAATTTAAGTTAAGAACATACCTCCTGAATGGGGTGCAGCATTAGTAACACTGGTAACACTACTTTGGTCTTTTATGACAGCAGGTGAGGCACTACCACCTTCTTCATACCATATATTGCCATATAATGTTTTAAAAATAGTTGTTATATCTTCTTGACTGAGAATGAACTGTTAAAAAAAAATGATTTGTTCTTTTTAACATTGCTCTACTTCATGTAGCCAAAATTCTCATGAGAAAAATGAGACAGTTTTCATTTCAATCTTCTACAAATCCCAGGATTGGTCCATGGCCTATTAAGAACAAGGCTGCACAGCATCACCATTTGAGCTCCACCTCCAGTACCCTTTTTTACTAAGTACTACTGTACCTTCCAGACCACTACCACCACCACCACCACCACCACCGCTTGCACTAAACTCGTAAGTCCCAGGAAATCAGAGACAATATCATAGCTTCCTTGCCACCATCTCTAATATCTACCACAGGGTTCAGGGCTTAGCACATAGCACACACTCCAGGACTTATTCAAAGAATACATGAAGATTGTTAAGTGAATTCTACATTAATATACTTGCCCTTCAATTCTGACTAATGTGATGTGTATATAAATTCCACTCAAAAAATGCTGCATGGCCGTTAGAATATTTTTCAACAAAACAAATCAATAAGCTTCTAAACATTACCTCCATGGGCTTTAGCTGAGCATTTATGTTAAAACAAGGAATTTCCTGATACCACTCCCAGGATAAATTTCGCTCAACAATGACTTCAAGATTTAATGGTAGTAGTAGATCTAATACTTCCTGGTATGTATCATTAATAAATTGAGATCTGTAAGTATAAATAAAATTCTTTTAAATTGTTATACATTCAAATAGTAAAAATAAAAAAGATTAAATTTATCATTTTATATAAAATAACAGAAATCAATATTATTTGTTGCATATAAAGAGAAAAATAACACCCATCAGGCTTTTATGTTCAAAATGAGAGATGTTCCAACCCACTAGAAATCAAGGAGACTTTCTCTGAGCTGAAGTGTTCTGTATTATAGGGAAATGAATTATTAAAAAAGAATTTTTCAATACAGTGCCAAAAATAAATAAGTTATATAGTAAACCATTACAATAAGAATTATCTTTATATAATTTATAAACAAATATACCATAAGACCTCATTATAAAAACAACTTAATTTACTCATTTAGATAGGTAACAAAACACTGCATATCCTGTGACTTTATAAGAAACAAGTAGCACCACATGAAATTTCTATTTCTGTAAATCAGAATAGCTAAAATATACAATTTCAAGTTAGATCGAATCTAATTGCCTTTCTAAGCACTTGTAAAGGTAAGAATGATGTTCAGGAAGTAAAAAAAGCAGGAGGTCACTGAATCCCTTCAAGTGGCAATGTGACTTTGACCTTCAAGTGACAATCTGAAAGTGTTACTCCTCAATAATGTAAACATATTTTAACGGACAGAAAATTCTTAAAGTAGGGTATGAAGCTAGGACTACAGAAGTCTAGCTATCATTTACTCAGAGAGAAATAAGGGAGTTCATCAGGGCTCTCTCAGAATGCCTGATATCAAATCCTTTTACAAATGAACTATACAGTAACACTATTCTTATATATACATGCATCCTTGCAGTCTCCACTTAGCGGTAATAAGAAATCTAACAGTCTTATACTGCACATATGCACAATTTTAATGGCTATGTATTATAGTATGTGGCTATACCATAAGTCATCTATTTAAATAATCTTCTATTATTAAAATTATGCTGTTTCCAATTCTTCACTGTAATACTGGAATCATTATCTCTGTACGTATCTTTGAATAAATTTCTTTCCTTTAAACCAACTGTAAGAAAGAAAATTGCTATGTCAAAAGATTAGGTGGGTCACTATGAAAGTTTTGAGACATACTGTGTTATGGTCTGCTATTTCACTTCCAAAAAACAGTCAACAGCATTCTTTCTGATTCCCTCATGAAAGTTTCAAACTGCTTGGCTTATCAGTATTATTGGGAAGGCTTCATTTGTTTCTGTCCACACAGATATAAAGTTTCTTGATTTGTCAGTATCTCAAAACTTTCATAATGCCCCATGTACTTCCTCTGGAAAAATTTTTATCAGCACTACTCCATATCTGAGTTAGATGCTCTTCCTATGTGCTCCCACAAGTATCTTGAACTTTTTCCATCACTGCATTCAATATATTGCATTTTATTAGTTTATTGTGTCCTCTACCATTCTAGTTATGATGAAAGCTTCATGAGGATAGGTACTAAGTTTATCTTATTCTTTCCTGTGTTGTCAGTACTTGGCTTAGATTATTAGCATGTTATATTGTCAATAAATATTCACTAAGTTGCATTCAGGATATTAAAGTATAAACAACAGTACAGGTAGTCACAAATATAAAAACATACTTTCTAAAAAGCTGTAACTAAATTTTTAAATATCAACTATCTTAAAATTATTTCAAAGAAAAGTGATTGTACACTGTAATTGAATAATTCTATTCATAAGCATTCTTCCTAAATAGGTGAATTATCCCAAAGAAGTGTGTGGACAATCATGTAAGTACTGATGAACAAAGATACCAATCATTATAGTGATATTTAAAACCATAAAAAAAAGAATCAATTTAAATATCTAACAAAGTGAAAATGAATTTTTAAAAAACTAAGGAACAAAATAAAAATACTTAGCGAAACTATGTACTAGAAAAAACATGGAAAATAATTATAGCACATTGTTAAGGAAAAAGGCAATGTAAAAAAGAAAACATACAATATAATTCTACTTTTTCTGAAGTTAAACATAGCAGATAAAATGAACTGAAAGAAATATTTAATGCTCTACAGATATTTATAAACTCTTAATAGTAAATAATCCATTTTTATTACAGACCTCCACCTAATACATTTAACATCTCTCAAAAGCAAACAAGATATGATTAATTATAGATATATAAATATTTGATATTTAGTCAATTTAGACGTTTTTACACAATTTAAACTGCAATTTAATGAACTCCCTGAAATTTATTACTGTGTATCTTTAGCCTACTACCAATACAAAAATCTCTCACCTAAATATTTTCCTGTAATTTCTGAAATCATAGATGGATAAAGAAATAATTCTATATTTTCCAATGTCTTCACAAAATCTATCATTGCATTCTTACTTTAAGGGAAACCTGTCTCTGGGTTTTTATAAAATAGAGGCCAATTTTTTTCTAACATCCTATCTTAGAGTAAGAGATAGAAATAATTTTTCATAATTTGCAATGATACTTCCCAACTCTATTATTCGTTTAAGAATAACAATGTGCAGTTTTATCATATTGTACTTGTGCCATAATTCATCAACTATTCAGTGCTTATTTTTGAAGACTTTGAGATTGCTTAGTCTCCCATCCATAAACCACACTTTACACTCTATTACACTCTCGGTACCCTCTTGTCTTCTAACTTCTTCCCTCTCTTTATCATCCATCAACACCAACATCCAATCAATCATTAAAATCCTATCCCACGACCCTTAGTCATACTTGCCTGGTGATTATTCAGTCTTGCCTGGATCCAACTGACTTTTAGATTCCCAATACAAAATACCAAGCACTGAATGGAAAAACAGTCATATACTACTACATTAATTCATAGTTAACAACATCAACAGGTCTCCAAAACGTTATCAAAACATTTTCTTGGATTCTCACATCTCAGAGGCCTGCTTCTTCTTAATCTCTTTTGAGTGTTCCTCTTCTGACAATGACTTTTTTTTTTTTTTAATTTCAGGTTAATGTGAGGGTACAAATAACCAGGTCCCAATATTTCAATGTTATGTGGAATCCCTCTTGTAGTTGTGTCCCACACTCAAAAGGTATGCCATATACCACTACCTTGTGCCAAATAAGTGGGAGCACCCCAAACATCCCCCTGTCCTCTTCCCTCTCCCTCAACTTGAAATGAGTTTTTCTCCTATGTGGGTGCAAATTAGATCTTCTACTGGCTTCATATTATCAAAGAGTACATTGGATATCCGCATTCTTGTGATACTTTAATAAGAAGAATGTTTCAACTCCATCCAGGTTAATACAAAGTCACCACATTTTGTCTTGGCTAAATAGTACTCCATGGTGTACATATACCACAGCTTGTTAATCAATTCTTAAGTTGGCATTCAAGTTGTATCTACATCTTGGAAAATGTAAATTGAGCTGCAATAAGCTATCTAGTGCAAATATCTTTATGATAAAATGATTTTTTTCTTCTGGGTAGATGCCTAGTAATGGGATTGCAGGGTCAAATAGGAGGTCTAATTTGATTTGAGAATTCTCCATATATCTTTCCAAAGAAGTTGTATTACTCTACAGTTCCACCAACAGTGTAAAAGTGTCCCTCTCTGTGGGCTATTCTCATTGAGGTTAAATGATAACTCAGTGTGGTTTTGATTTGCATTTCTGTGATGATTAGAGATGATGAGTACTTTTTCATGTTTCTTAGCCATTCATCTGTCTTCCTCAAAGATGGTTCTGTTCATATCTCTTGCCCAGTGATAGATGAGACTGTTAGCTCCTTTTTTGACTAATTTGTTTATAAATTCTAGTTATCAAGCCTTTGTCAGATTTGTAACATGCAACACTCTTTTCTCGTTCTGAAGGTTGTCTATTTACTTTGATTGTTGTGTACTTAGTTGTCCGGAAGCTTTTCAGTTTAATTAAGTCCAATTTGTTTATTTTTGTTGTTGTTGGAACTACCACTGAAGTCTTCATCATAAAATCATTCCTTAGGCTGACGTCTTCAAGAGTTTTTCCCACACTTCCTTACAGGATTTTTGCTGTTTATGCCTTAGATTTAC
This sequence comes from Loris lydekkerianus, assembly GCA_963574355.1. Lineage (NCBI taxonomy): Eukaryota > Metazoa > Chordata > Mammalia > Primates > Lorisidae > Loris > Loris lydekkerianus. The sequence goes on from CAUYPK010014586.1 coordinate 28,381, forward strand.
ATCTCTTATCTACCTTGAATCCATTTTTGTAAGTGGTGAAAGGGAGGGGTCAAGCTTCAGTTTTTCAGGTGTGGTTATCCAGTTCTTCCAGCAAAATTTATTGAATGGGGATTCTTTCCCCTGCTATATGCTTGTTTGGCTTATCAAAAATCAGATGGCTATAAGAGAATGATTTTTTCATCACTGTGGACTTGTAATATAACCTAAAGTCTGATAGAGTGATGCCTCCATTTCTTTTTATTACTAAAAATTGCCTTAGCTATATGGGGTTTATTCTGGTTCCATACGAAACAAAAAACTATTTGTTCCAGTTCTTCAAAGTATAATGTTGGCATTTTAATGAGGATTGCATTGAATCTGTAGATTGCTTTGGGAACTATAGACATTTTAACAATGTTGACTCTTTCCAGCCATGAGCATGATATGCTCTTTCATTTATTAATGTCTTCTGCTATTCCTTTTCTTAGGCTTTCATAATTCTCTTTGTAGAGGTCCTTCACCTCCTTTAATAGGTATATTCCTAGGTGTTGCATTTTCTTTGAAGCTACTGTAAAGAAAAATTATGTCTTTGATTAGCTTCTCAACTTGGCTGTTACTGGAGTATACAAATTTGGGGACACTGATTTTATATCCTGAAACCTTACTGTATTTCTCAGTCACTTCCAAGAGTTTTATGATTGAGTCTCTGGCATTCTCTAAGTATAAGATCATATCATCAGCAAAAAGTGAGAGTTTGTTCTCTTCTTCCCCCATTTGAATGCCCTTTATATCCTTCTTGTGCCTGATTGCCTTGGGTAGAACTTCTAGCACAATGTTGAATAGTAGTGGTGATAGAGGACAGACTTGTCTGGTTCCAGTTCTACGTGTCAAAGCTTTCAGTTTTACTCCACTATGCTATCAGCTGTGGGTTTGTCATGGATGACTTCAATAAGATTAAGAAACACGTACATTGGATACTTTGTCTTCCATTCTTGATATACTTTGCTAAGAATATGTTCCAGCTCCATCCATGTAAACATGAAAGAGGTAAAGTATCCAATGTACTCAGCCCTATTATGAAACTAATGTATAGCTTTCATATGATAGTTATAAACCAATTATAGCCCAAGAATATGGGGAAAGGGAGGGCATGGGAGGAGGGAGGTTAAGTGGAAGGAGGGTAAATGGCGGGACTACACCTATGGTGCATCTTACAAGGGTACATGTGAAACTTACTAAATGTAGAATATAAATGTCTTAACACACTAACTAAGAAAATGCCATGAAGGCTATGTTAAGCAGTTTGATGAAAATATTTTAAATTGTATATAAAACCAGCACATTGTACCCCATGACTGTATTAACATACACAGCTATGATTCAATTAAAAAAAAAAAGAGAGATTAAGAAATTTACTACCTATGCCTGTATTCTTAAGTATTGTTGTTAGAAAAAGATCCTGAAATTTATCAAATGTTTTTTCTGCATCTATAGAGACAACCATATGGTCTTAGTTTTTGCTTTGATATAGTGGATAATATTTATGGATTTGTGTATATAAAACTGGCCTTGCAGCCCTTGAATGAAGCCTACTTGATCATAATATATAATTTTTTTAATGTGTAGCTGCCATGTATTAACTAAGATTTTATTGAGTATTTCTCCATCTATAATCATTAGCAATATTGGTCCATAATTCCCCTTTTTAGATGGGTCCTTTCCTGATTTCGGAATCAGGGTGATGTTTGCTTCATAGAATGTGTTGGCAAAGGTTCTTTCCTTCTCAATGTTTTGCAATAGTTTCTGCAGTATAGGTACAAGCTCTTCTTTGAAGGTTTGATAAAATTCTGGTGTGACACCATCTGGTCCTGAGGGGTTTTTGCTGGAAAATTTCTTATGGTTTCATTGTTCTCAGTGCTTGATATTGGTCTGTTCAAGAGATCTATTTCTTCTTGGTTAAGTATAGGGAGATAATGTGATTCTAGGCATTGGCCTATTTGTTCCACATTGTCAATTTTCTGGGCATAGCATTTCTTGTAGTAGTTAAAGATAATGTCTTGTTTCTCTGTGATAGCTGTTATTTACTTTTTCATTTCTGAGTTGAGTTTATCAGAAATTTCACTTTTCTGTTTCTAGTTAATATGGCGAAAGTTTTATTGATATTATTTTTTCAAAGAACCAACTTTTTGTTTCATTAATTTTCTGAATATTCTTTTGTTTTCAGTCTTATTTCTGATTTAATTTTTGTTATGTCTTTTTTGTCTTAGGTTTGGGATTAGATTGCTCTTCCTCTTCTATTTCCTTGAGATAATTCATTTGTTTGTTGATGTGCTCTCTTCCTGTTTTCAGGTGTAGGCATCTGATGAGATAAATGTCCTTTCATAGGACTATTTTTGCAGTATCACACAGGTTTTGGTAACCTGTAGCTTAATTATTGTTATGTTCAAAAAATTTAACATTTACCTCTTCCTTAACCCAACTGCCATTCAGCATAAGGCTGTTTAGTTTCCATCCCTTTCTGTGGGGATGAAAATTTTTATTGGAGTTGAGTTGCACCTTTATTACCTTGTGGTCTGAGAAGATACAGGTGTAATTTCAATTCTTTTTATTTTGTTAAGGTTTGATTTGTGTCCTACCGTATATTCCTTAGCTTTGGGATGCCATATTCTGTACATGTCGATTAAGCTCATTTGTTCTAGGGTTACATTTATATCCCTTGTATCTTTGTTTGGTTTTGTTTTAGAGCAGTATTTCTCAACCTTCTTAATGCTGCGACCCTGGATGAATCTGCCCCAGTAGGTCAGTTGACCCTTATTTCTGGCTGCATGCAGAATTTTCTCTTTCATCTTGACTTTGGACAGATTCATTACAATGTGTCTTGGAGATGTTCTATTTGTGTTGAGATGACCCATGGTACACTATTCCTGAGAGGTGTGTTTCAGAATCTTCAGTAAAACTTGGGAAATTTTCACTTCTAATATCCTCCAGTAGGGCTTCCATTCCTTTGGGACAAAGTCCCATAGGTCACTATAATTTGTATATTGGAATGCTTCATGTATTCCTGAAATTCTCTGAGTGAATGTTCTGTTTTCTCTCTCTTCTTTTCAGCTTCTTTAACTATTTAGGTTAGCTCAACAGCTCTACCCTTTGCCTGAGATTCTTTCTTCTCCAGGCTCTAATCTGTTATTCATACTTTCTAATACATCTTTAAGTTCTCTAATTAATTCCTTAAGCTCTACCATATCCTTCCCATATTCTTCAAATCTTGTTGAACTCATTTTTTGGTTCTAGTTTTCTACTTTCTTGTTAATTTCCTTTATTGCCTTTGTCATCCATATTTTAAACTCCTTTTCTGTTGTTTCCATTAATTCCTTTTTTTTTTTTTTTTTTGCAGTTTTTGGCCAGGGCTGGGTTTGAACCCACCACCTCCAGTATATGGGGCCAGCACCTGACTCCTTGAGCCATAAGCACTGCCCTTCCATTAATTCTTTATAGGTGGAATCCTCTGAACTAGCTGCCTCATGGTCCTTTACGGGAGTTATTTTATTTTGGTTTTTCATGTTGTCAGAATTTTTCCGTTGGCTCCTCCTCCTCGTGTTTTCTTCTTAACTCACTTCCTTCTCCTACTTTTTCCTTCTAATTATCTTCTTTGCTTTAAATTACCTAGTATCAGAGTAAGGCCAACATGAAGAGAATGGTGAAGAGCGATAAGGTAGAAAGAGAAAAAGAAAAAAAAAAAAAGAAGAGTGGGGGGTGAAAGAAAAGAATTGGAATTGAACAAAAGAAGAGAAGAACAGAAAGAGAGAAAGAGATAGTGTTATTTGGCAGGGTGCTATGACTATACCTGCAACTCTAAGGCTTCCGGGGGCTGGGCTGGGTGGTGTCTCAAAGTCAGGAACTCCATACCAACATGGGGAAAAGCGAGACCCCATCTCTGCCAAATATAGAAAGGGAAAAAAGCGAGACCCCCCACCTCTGCCAAATATAGAAAGGGAAAAAAATCAGCAGTATGTTGCAGTAGGGACCTACCAATACTATCTTTTTGAAGGGCAAAGCGAGGATACCCCTGACCATAAGCTAATGACCTCCTTGAGCCAGACTAATGCTGTGACTCCCAGCCAGACTATGAATGAGACCCCTCTAGCACCTAAAGAAAAAATAAATGAAAATAAAGAAAATTTTAAAATTCAATTATGTAAAATAAAGAAAGAAAAGGGATATCTTAGCTGTTGTATGAAAAATTTATGTGGGAAAGATGAGAAGAGTAGAAAAATTTCTACCAAAAGAGAGAAAAAAAAAAAATAAATAAAAAGAATAAAAGGGGCTCAAAAACCATGCCAAAAATGGTGGAGGCCTTGCTATTGAAAAAAGTAAAAATGAAAAAATAAAAGTACAACCAAAAAACAAAAAACAACAACCACCACAAGTATTTACAAAAAAAAATTTCAAGGAAAAAATTGGGAAAAGAAGCAAAAATGAATAAAATATATGTATGTGTATAACTATATATGTGTGTATGTATATAACTATGTACGCATGTTTATGTGTATATGCTGGACCCTACTGATGCTGTGCTATTAGGAGATAGAAACACATGTTAGTTTTACAGTTTAAAATTAGGGTCAAAAGCCATTCTCTAGTTGCAGAGGAGATCCAGTCCTGTCTTTCTGACTTACTTACTCTCAATCAGGACCTGTTTGCTTCTTCAGCATCCAGTCCTTGTGGGACTGTGGTCCTAAATCTCTTGCAAGATTCCTTCAGAGGCATGTAACACAGTGCCCCCTGACAAAAAAGTGGCCTTACCTGGGGCGCAGGGCTGCTCAGCTCACTCCACGGATTGATGTCTGAGCTCAGCAGGCATGCCAGAGCCAGCCATGCACTAGGATCCTATAGGCTGTTTCTCCCACATAGTTTTCCCACAAAGGAGGCACCCAGAGAGTAGCCAAGCACATGGGAGATACACCCCACCCAGTATTCAATCCCAGCCTCTGGATGTTCTTCCAGTCCACTCACTCATTTAGGCCTTCTAAGGCAGCTCCAGTGAGCAGTTTAGACTAAAATTGAAAAACTGAAGGACAACCCTTTCCTGTCCCTGTTCTTCCGTGGGCAGGCTGGCCAGTCCTGGATGGTCTTCCTCAGCTCCAGACTTCCTTGCTGTTTCATGGAGTCTACCACTGCTTCACTGTGCCCCCAGGGTAATGTCCCTGGTTAGGTTCCCCAGCAAGAGGTGGCTGGAATATTTTTCCCCACCACCTCACTGTGAAAGGGTGGTAAGGAGATATTTGTAGTCCTCAATCTTGCTCCATCCCCCTGACAATTTCTTAAATATTGACATTCCCCAGGATTCTTCCCCATATGTCTATTCTACAAGGTCTCTGTGTCTGATCTTCCAATGGCTTCAATAAGTACTGAATTAGCTAAGTATTACTAAAGTAATTCTAAGTATTACTAAGAACTCAATAAAATCTAAACACGGTCACTCTCCAAATATCCATACACATGTATATCACTGCCTTCTAGATCTCTTGCAAGATCTCTCCATATAGAAACCACACAACCATTTCCAAGTTACTTTGTCCCCTGAAGAAATCACTACTACCTTCATTCTATTTTTTTCTGCATTGCTTTCTTATCAAAGTGAACTGTATTATCATGAAATACTTATTTCCCAGCATGTAATCTAGAGAAAATTTTAATTTCCCCTCTCCTTTAACTTCCACATCTATTTGGTTATCAGTTAATTCTACTTTTGAAATTTCTCATTAACTGGTTTTCACATTACCACCTCATTTTCCTACCTTACACTAAATTATCTATGATCCTTATATAAATTACTGCAATAGCTGCCAAACCATTCTTCCAACCTCCACCAATTTTGTCTATATCTTACCTTTCCAAAATCCAAAGGTTATTCCTATTTTTATTCATCAGCTCACTAAGTTTATTAGTAGTACCTACTACAACAATGAGGTTGGTACTATTTATTAAGCCCTTATAAAGACTACTCACCAGTATGTTTCTTGTTTCTAGCATAGTGCCCGGGATGTATTTGACACTTAATAAATGCTTAAATATTCAATTGATGGAAACATCTCTTTCCATCCAAGATGGAGGAACAAGGCACCAGTTTCAGGTACCTTCCTATCTGAAACAACCCATCCCACTTCCCCCCTCAAAAGGACAAAATATATTTAAAACTAGTTTTCAAAACACAGGTCATCAAAACACAGATAGTAATTCCAAAGAGATGGGGTGAAAAAACAAGGTAAGTCCTTGCTGCAGTTTACTATTGTTTTGAGGCCATGACACAGGGAGGGGGAACTCAGTAGATGGCCAGCAAATTCCCATATATGAAAAGATATGACCAAACGAGACAAAGGCACAGTTCATATAAGAAAATGTCAGAGAGAAGAGAGCAACAGAGAGTTTCAGAGAGCAACTCGAAATTCATAGCACTATATAAGGCACTTGAATTTATAGTACTATAGACTCTATTAGAAAAGGAAATATTTAAATCAATAATCTCAGGTACCACCTAAAAAACTTTCAAAAAGAGCAAGGCTAATGTAAGAAGGAAAAATAATTACCAAACCAGAACTCAATGAAAGAGAAAGCAGAAAATAGAGAAAACAATAAAATCAAAGCTGGGTCTTAAAGATCAATAAAACTAGCTAGCCAGACTGTGAAAATAAGGCATAAATTATAAGTATCAAGAATGAGTGAGATAATAACATTATAGATATTAATAAATAAGAAGGGAATAGTATGAAAAACCTTATCACATTAAATTCTAAAACTTAAGTGAAATGGACAAATTCCCTTTTTTTTTTTGAGGCAGAGTTTCACTTTGTCACCCTTGGTAGAGTGCTGTGGCGTCAAGATCACTCAAGAAAAAAATAACTTCACTAGCCCAAAATTTATGAAGGAAAGAAAAACTGTATTTTAATAACTTCCCATGAGCAAACTCTAGGCCCAGACAGCTATGTCAAAACTTTTCAAATGGCATACGTTTAACATATGCATTTTATTGTATGTCAATTATTTCTCAATAAAACTGCTTTAAAAAATATTCAATTAATGGAAGGAAGGGGAAGAAGGAAAAATCGCCCAGCCATACGCCAAACAGAAGTAGAGCTTGAGAGTCAATTAAGTGGAAAATGAAATAAAAATAAAAGTGAAGAGACAAATAATAGGATGAGATCAAAGAAAAGGCAAATCAGAAGCATGGAGGTGAATCCAAATAAAAAAAGAAAGCAGACAATAAATCCAGAACAAGTGATTATAAATAACACACAAATACAGAGAACACAGTATAAAAGGTCTGGAACTGCTTTGAATATTCATTTATTTCCCTATCCAATGCTTAGTGATTTCATAAGATTATCTGCTACTCTTTGTTCATTTCAATTAGAGCATCAAATCCATAGCACAAAGCTGACAGAGTAGTTGGATGATACTGGGTTTGCAAACTGAATAAATGTATTCTGTAAGAAATGTCCCTATTTCTTCCACAGCCTAATAATTTCTAAAGAACCATAGAAAGTACAAATATACTTCCTCAAATAATAAATTTTACCATTTTTCTAATTACCTAAGAAAAAACTGTTATTACTTTCTAGGTTTTTGAAAGCTTGAAGACTTATCATTGATTCTGCAAGAATATACCTAAGGGGGACATAATGATAATAAAATAAAATCTCGATGCAAAAAGAATACTTGAGATACCAAAGCCATTAATGTGAAAGTTAGAAAAAGATTGGGTATATACTTCTGAAAAGCTTACCTGTATAGTCGCATTTCACTCAGCTTTATTGTTATCAAATCAATAATGGGTGGGGGATTGCTTTGACTCTCTGTTACCATATGAAACGTGTTTGTCATTGTAATTAGTCCAAAATCAGCAACAAAAACATTTTCAGAAACTGGCGACTGTGGGATGACCACAACCGGGGCTTTGATATTAATATCCAATGCCAATCTGGAACTTCTTTGTGCCAGTTCTTTTACACCAGTAGCAGCCATTCCTGCTGCCTGAACAGTTGCCTCGGCAAGGGCTTGTTTAGCTGCTTGAAAATTATCTATAAAAGCCTATAAATATAACAATTATGTTCCTAAAGTTGCAATTAATAAGTAACAATATTAATTAAACAATGTTAAATTAAATATGCATTGATTTATAATTTTACTACAATGAAAAAAACTTTTACTTGGCATAAGCATTATTTATTCAGAGTCTGATTATGTATATTAAATATTAACTTTCTGCTGCAAATACTAAGAAACACAAAGAAATAGATAAAATAAAATCCTAGTCCCTGGTACAAAGAAAAGTGGGGATACGGTAATGTTTCATTAACATTTTGTTCTCTTATTACCTCACTTTGCCCAATAGCTGAACAATAATAGTTCCCTATACAACTTCAATGGTCAGAGGACCTTATTTATAATCTTAAGATTAAATAGAAAAAGCAATAAAATCTTCAAGAACTCTCAAATATGTTTCCTAATTTCTGAATTCCAGAAAAAAATACTTCAATGATGTAAAATTATCTAGACTTATATGTAAATTTCATGGTCAAAGACAAAAATGACATTTTCAGTAACTTCTAAGTAAGGACTATTATAAGAAGGCTCAGTGACATAATATTTTTGAGTTGTACAAAGAAATTAACAAGGAATACTTGTTCATCTCTACATTTACATGTACAAAAATATTTTATGGCTATAGGAAAAACTACACAGTAGCCTCAATTTAAAAGAACACAAAAATAATGACACTTTTAGAATTAACCTGAAATTCTCAAATAACAATAAAGGGGTCCACATTTCCAAATATATCCAAATAAATACACAAATACTCTCCTCGCTTGTAAGAACTACCATACTTGGGCTATTTATTCTACAAGGTATCTCAAAAGTTGCCCCTAAAGTCACCATTTATAGGAAAAGTGGGAAATTGTAGCTAAATGCACCGTTATTTACAAAATAATTCTCTACATGTTGGCCACCTCTTTGTAAAAATTTTTAAGGAGCATTTTGTAAATAAAGGTACATTTACATTTTGTAAATAAAGGTCCTGATATTCACAGAATTACAATGTATAATACAATATTCTTAATGATAACATGAGACCAGAACAAACTTTAATTATATATTCAGTATTTTGGTTTTGTTTGAAGGGAGGGGTTGGAGACAAACTCTCACTCTATCACACTAGGATGATATCTGGCTTCATAGCTCTGGCATCATAGCTCACAGCAACCTCAAATTCTCAGGCTCAAGCAATCTTCTTGCCTTAGCCTCCCAAGTAGCTAAGACTAAAGGTGTCTGCCACAATACCTAGCTAATTTTTTTTTTCCTGTTTTTATTAGAGATGGGGTCTTGCTCTTGCTCAGGTTTGCCTTGAGCTCCTGAGCTCAAGCAATTCAACTGCCTCAGCCTCCCAAAGTGCTAGGATTACAGGTATGAGCCACCACACTCGGCTTCTATATTGAGTATTTTTTAATTATAGAGTTGGATTTCAGGAAAACCAAAGACTTAAGCCAATGATGTATAAAATGAAGATTTTAATTTCCCCTGTGAAAATGATGTTATATTAGTAAGGTACTATACATTTCATTCATTATGATAAGTGGTAATCAGAAAATTATAAAAATTAGGAGAAAAAAAAAAAAAGGAATTCGTTATTCTTTACCCATGTTTGAAATATAGCAAACAATCTAACTACTATAAAAGAAAATAATTTATTAAAATACTTACCAGTATAGAATATAGAAATTTTGTGACAAACACTACTTCAATGCAACCAACTGTTAAATTAACCTGAATGTCAACTGCATTCATATCTGTGTATGCAGGACCAGCAGTTGCATCCATGTAAGAAACCATTTTCAAGCTGAAAACTTCTTTTCCAGTGATATAAAGTGCCTAAATGAGAGAAAATTAAATTGTCACAATCCAGAAGTGATATGCCTTCGGTACAACCATAAAGCAAAAAAAAAAAAAAAAACCCAAAAAAACCATATACACATATTTGGACCATTTTGCAGGTATTCATGCAAGTACAAATAAGGCGACAATCCCATTTTATTGGGATATTCATGGCAAAGTTTCTCAAATTGGTGATGGCAGCTCCCTTTGCAGGTCATGAAATCAATTTAGCAGGTCTGGCCCAGCATTTTTGTTTAAATGACAAATATTAGAAAACTATCAAAATATGTATTTTCTTTCTTTTTTTCTTTTCTTGAGATGGAGTCTCACTCTGTTGCCCCAGGTAGAGTGCTATTTGTCATCATAGCTCACAGCAACCTCAATACTCCCAGGTTCAACTGATCCTCCTGCCTCAGTCTCCGAAGTAGCTGGAACTACAGACATGTGCTACCATGCCCAGGTAATTTTCCTATATTGTTCTTACTCAGGCTGGTCTCAAACTCTAGCCTCAAGCAATTCTCCCACCTTGGCCTCCCAGAATACTAAGATTATGAGTGGGAGTTACCATGCCAGTCCAGAATATGTATTTTCATTCTGTATGTGCACTTTTATACTGAAGTATATTTCCTGATTTATTGTTAAAAGTTTGAAAAACACTGTACACTACAACTTAATGAAATCTACTTCTGTATATTTGAGGTATGTGAATAGATTTTTCAGATTCTTGAAAGAAATCTCCTCCTACCTCTATACCTCTGGTTCTTATTAGTTCATGAAGAACCATCGTAATTGTCAACCAGGAATTACCTACAGTGATTTAAAACTTCAAATTCCACAATATCAGTTAAAAATGGTGGTGAAAACAAGGTGTGTAAATTGTTAAAAAAAAAAAAAAAAATTAGTAGAGGAACAGAGTACTGAGTATATTAGCTTTCTCTACTCTCCTGAATTGAAGAGCAAGAATAGGGAACTGAAAAGCAATCAACAAACAAATGAATGCCAACCACAGAACAAAGAATCCTCAGAAACCAAGGTTTCAAGTCCTCTGAAGGTTGAGGTACAAGACGGGGCTGAAAAAGAAGTCTACAGTTCTGCCTCTGGTTAGAGTGCACAAAGACAGAGTAAGGGTCATTCCACATCCTATCAACAAGAAAAAAAATAATCCAGATAAATTACAAAATCCCAGTGTTCTTAAAACCATTAAAAACCTGAGGTCACAGGAAAACAAAGTGCCTGGTTCTTACATCTAGGTATCAGATTAAAGCTCTACCAGCTGTGTGATTTCAAGAAGTTACATGCTTAAGTTTCTCTACCTATAAAACTAAAAAATGAAGTTCTGATCTCAATGGGGCTGTGACAAGTAAGTTAAATAATAGCTATTTCAGTAAACAGTATTGAAAAATTAAGTAACATATGGAAAAAAATTAAGTTGAATTCCAGTCTCAAATATATAAAAAATATTTTTTACTTAAACATTAATTTTTTTTTTTTTTTTTTTGCAGTTTTTGGCTGGGGCTGGGTTTGCACCCGCCACCTCTGGCATATGGGGCTGGCACCCTACTCCACTGAGCCACAGACACCGCCCAACATTAATTTTTAATTCAACTTGTTAATATGTTGTTTAGGATATTGCATCCTCATTTGTAAGTGAAATATGTTTGTAATTTCCCCTTTATAATAATATGTTTTCTCCAATTTTAATATCAGGTGTATCCAGATTAAAGTAGAATGATTTTGAAGTATTTCTTCTTTTTCTATTGTCTATCAGATTTGGCATGAACTGTTTTTTAAAATTATTTTTTACTTTTATTTATAAATATTACTTGTCTATTTTTTGAGACTTTGGGGAAAAAAAATAAGAAGTAGTTAACTGATGACTCCATACTGAACTTTCAGAGTCAAACCATTCTAAAATAGACATACTCTTATCTGACAATGTGAATGGTACTTTCTTTGCATTATTATTATTATTATTATTACTTAATATTTCAATGCACTAATCATCTGATTTCGTTTCTGAATGTATTGTTGTTCATTCTTTATGAGGTTTTTGTTTCTAGTCCTTATCTTAAACATTGT
>CAUYPK010014588.1:0-32238 GCA_963574355.1 Loris lydekkerianus
TTTTGTATGGGTATGCAGGTTCCTGTTGTTATTGAGTTCAACTTTTATTCCATGATGGTCTGAGAAGATGCAAGAAATAATTTCTATTTTTTTAAATTTGCTGAGGTTAGATTTGTGGCCTAGGATGTGGTCGATTTTGGAATATGTTCCATGGGCTGATGAGAAGAATGTGTATTCAGTTTTGTTGGGATGAAATGTTTTGTAGCTGTCTGTTAGGTCCAGATGTTGAATGGTTGAGTTTAAATCTAAAATGTCTTTGCTTAGCTTCTTTTTGGAGGATTTATCCAGCACTGCTAAAGGGGTGTTAAAATCTCCAACTACTATGGAAGTGGAGGAAGTCGAGTTGCTCATGTCTGTTAGAGTTTCTCTTATAAATTGAGGTGCGTTGTGGTTGGGTGCATAAATATTAATAATTGAGATCTCATCGTACTATTACCTTTAGCAAATATGAAGTGTCTTTCCTTATCCTTAATTATTTTGGTTGTTTCAAAGCCTATTACGTCTGTGAACAGGATTGCCACTCCTGCTTTTTTTCTGGTTTCCATTTGCCTGGAATATAGATGACCATTCCTTCACCATGAGTCTAAATTTGTCTTTTAAGGTAAGATGCGATTCTTGGATGCAACAGATATCTGGCTTTAGTGTTTGTATCCAGTCAGCCAACCTGTGCATCTTTAAAGGACAATTTAAACCATTCACAATAATTGAGAAATTTGATAAGCCTTTCGAGAGTCCAGTGGACATTTTTAATCCTTTTACGGCTGTGGGATTGGGATTTGATCAAAAATTTTCTGGGTGGGTTTACTTTTGTGGTGGAGAATTATGCTGGTCTTTATGGAGGATAGGTCTAAGAATGTCCTGGAGAGCTGGTTTAGCTGTTGTAAATTTCTTCAACATGTGAATGTCGTTGAAGTATTTAATTTCTCCATCATAAATGCTCAGTTTGGCTGGGTACAAGATCCTGGGTTGAAAATTATTTTGTTTTAGGAGATTAAAAGTCGATGACCATGCTCTTCTAGCTTGAAAGATTTCACCAGAGAGATCTGCAGTTATTCTAATATTCTTTCCCTTGTAGGTAATGGTTTTCTTTCGTCTGGCAGCTTTCAGAATTTTCTTCTTCATATTAACTTTAGTGAAATTGATTATGATGTGTCTGGGGGATGTCTTACTTGGGTTGAGTCATGCTGGAGTTCTAAAACTGTCTGCTATCTGAATTTTGGAATCCCTTGGCATATCTAGAAAGGTTTCCCTCATAATCTCATGGAGAAGAGACTCTGTGCCTTGTGAAGCCACTTCGTCACTTTCAGGGATCCCTATAAGACAAATCTTGTTTTTTTTTTAAGTATCCTAGAGCTCTCTGAGAGAGTGGTCTGTTTTTGCTCTCCATTTCTCTTCTTCTTTGTGGGTTTGGGAGCGTTCGAAAGCTTTGTCTTCAATGTCAGAAATCCTTTCTTCTGCTTGCTCCATTCTGTTACTGAGGGATTTTACTGTGTTTCTCAGATCTTTGAGGGATGCAACTTTTTGTCTCAATGATTCAAAATCTTTGGTCATTTGCTCTTTGAATTCGTTGAATTCTTGAGATAACCTTTGGAATTCTAATTCGATCTTATTTGCTATCCAGATCCTGAATTTCATTTCTGACATCTCAGCTATTTGTTTGTGCATGGGGTCCTGTGTTGTTTCTGCCCCATTGATCCTTGGGTGAGTTGATCTACTCTGATTATTCATATTGCCAGAGTTTTTCTGTTGATTTCACCTCATGATTGTTTTTCACCGTTGCCTCTGGCCATCCTCAGAGTTGAGGTAGTGTCTCTCCAAGATTAGATCCCAGCAGGATCACTCTATTGTTGCTGGATCTTTGTAGGGAGTGACCCTGTGTAGTTCCTCTGGGGATGCTGTAGTTAGGGAGTTCTGGTTGTGGAAGCAGCTCTAGTGTGCGACACACCCGGATTCAGCAACAGGGCTGGGGGAGGTGTGCACTGTTCTCTGTGCCTGGCACCCAGTGACGTTGGCACAGAGAACCGAAAGCTCTAGCTGTTTCTTGCCAGGAGAAGGGCTCTGCACAGAGACAGGGATGGCTCCAGAGGGCACACAGCTACCAGAGTCCCTGGTCAGATGGATGAGCTAGTGTGGAGCCTGAGAGGACAAAGGAGGGGAGACGCAGGGTTTCGTGGCTCTTGCAGTTCCTGGTCAGGGAATGCAGAGCCCCGGTGGGTGCGGGTCACAGGTCGGGGGTTGCTGCACAGCCGTTTGGAGGTCTGGGTGGCGCCAAGCCCAGGAGTTTGAAGTTGCTATGAGCTGTGAAATCAGGGCACTCTACCCAAGGCAACAGCCCAAGGCTCAAGTGTGCCAAAACTGTCTCACTCTGCCCCTAAGGATTAGGGCTGTGAGGCAGTTCAGTCCCCGCCTTTAAGCTGCTCAGTCACTAAGTTACTTTGTCCCACCCGTTCCTTGCTCTGGGACCCTGGGGGCAGAGCTTGCTGGAGCAGTTTTTTCACACAATGGGTTTCACAGAGCCCAGCTCAGTGGCTCATTTTGGGGCTCCAGACAATGCCCAAAGTTCTCCTCACTCCTGCTCAAGCTCTCCTCAAGGCAGCTCAACTGAGCGCCAAGTCCAAGAACACCAAAAAAGTTCACAGGTAGGGCCTTTCCAGTTTGCAGTCTCACTGCTGCTTGTACTCACGGTTGCCTGTGTGATTAGGTCGATCCAACATATGCAGCCGCTTGCCAGTTTTCCACTGTTTTTGTCCTCCTCATGGGGTCCAGAAGTCCCTTGCTGGCTCCCTGTATCCTCAAAGGGATGATCATAGGTAGATCTCACCTGCCAGAGATGTCTGGAGTCTTGTCTCCCCAGACTTGCCGTGCCCAGTTGGAGGGAAGCTTTTACTCAGCCGCCATCTTTAATCCAATATCATAGGCATTTTCTTTATAAACACAACCGTGTGTTTCAAAATGCAATCTCTTCCTCAGAATACTTTTACTGATCACTCATATATTGCTCTGAAAACTCATGCTGAGTGAACAATTATACATGTGATTCTCTCACTAATGTAATTTAATGTGATGAAAGCCATGGCACACATGCATGCTGTCAGTGACAATAGTAGTTTAGCCAACTCCAGGAGATAACCAGCAGCATGCTGCTGCCAAGGAAAAACAGTTTCCTCTTTTCAGGAATAGTGAAAATCTGACCTACCCAGAAAAGATGTTTCAACCTTCCACAACATCTTGCGTTTTGGAAATTTCATCTGTAAATTCCTCCTTAGACACACTTGAGTGTGTTTTCGCAGTGCAATCTCTACCAGAGAATACTTGTTTTCATCGTACATGTAACTATCTCAGCACTCCTGCTGACGGAACATCAATGCACACGAACTCCTATGCCAGAGCATTTGGCTTGGGAAAATGCAGTAAGTATTCCTATAAAGAGTCCTCACCTCCAGCCAGTAATCCTCTCCAGGGTGATCGAAGTCTTCAACTCCACTTTCTGTAAGTCTACATCCCGCAGATCGCCACCGCTTCTTGATATATGCAGTGGTATCCTACTGAAAGAGAAAATCAGTTTGTTCTCTTAAATCATGCTATTTAGAGCTACCAATGAACACACTTCAGCCTGTTTTTGCAGTGCAATCTCTACCAGAGGATACTTGTTTTAATTATATATGTAACTATCGTAGCACTCCTGCTGAAGGAACATCAATTTACACATGCTCTTAAGCCAGAGCATTTGGCTGGGGAAAATGCAGCGAGTAATCATCTAACGGGTGATCCTTGTTCTCACCTTGATTTTCTGCTAGTGTACATCTGGGGAGTAGTCCTCTTTAGGGTGATCCAAGTCCTCATTTCGACTTTCGGCTCATGTACCTCTAGCGAGTGATCTTCTCGGTGATCATAGTCCTCACCTCAACTTTCTGCAAGTCTACATCCAATGAGTAAACCTCTACAGGGTAATGCTAGTCCTCAGCTCATCTTTCTGCTAGGGTACATTAATTGAGCAACCCTCTCCCGGGTGATGGAATCCTCACCTCACTTTTCTTCTAGTCTACCTCCAGCAGATTGCCACTGGTCCAGCTTATATCTGGCAGTATCCTACTGGGAGAGAAAAGCAGTTTCTTCTCTGAAGTCATGCTATTTAGAGCTACCCATGAATACCTTTTTCAAAATCCCACAATACCTTGTTTCCCAGACTGTTCATAGGCAGTTTCCTTATAAACACATCCGGGTGTTTCAAAGTGCAATCTATTCTGCAGAATACTTGTATTGATCGCACATAGAATTCTGTAGGAATTCCTGCTCGGTGAACATTAATGCACATGAGTCCCTCTCCAATGACCCTTAATGTGCTGAAAGCCATGTCACTACGTGCACGATGTCACTGAGAACCAGAGCTTTGGCCATGCTCCAGTGGATAACTGGTAGTATGCTTTTGGCGGGGAAAAAGTTTCCTCTTCTCAAGAGTTGCAGAGTTACCAGGTATAGATGATTCCCAACTTCCACTATGCCTTCTGTTTCAGAAATTTCATCTGGAAGTTCCTCCTTACACACAATTCAGCGTGTCTCCGCAGTGCCATCTATAACAGAGAATATCTGTTGTCATCGTACATGTAACTCTCAACACTTCTGCTGATGGAACGAACATCAATGCACATTTGCTCCTTAGCTGGTGTGCCAACTGTATTGCTATAATCTGCATGACCTCACTAAGAGTAGGTGTTTGACCCCCTACTCCAGCATATAACCAGCAGTATGCTTTGCACCCGAGTCCTGATATCTCATTTCTGTCTGTGTACATGTATGGAACATTCCATTCTGAGAGCACGCACGTCTTCAAGATAATATAAAGTATACAATCAAAGCAGATTCAGCTTTCCCTAGGAGAAGCAGGTAGAATGGCACAGGAATTTTTCTCTGCTAACTCTGTTCTCAGATGCTGGAAGATGGCAAAGGAAACAGTGTAGCTCTCCCAATGCTTGTGCTTTGGTGTATGGTGTACTGCTTGTTGTATGGTTTGCAAGGAATTATGTTCCAAATGGAGCTATTTTGTAACATTTTTATGAAGCTCTTTGGGCCATTCTCCAAAACATATCCCTGGTGGAAGAAGCTATGCAAACAGAGGTTCCGTGCAATTGCCTTGTACAGGGGGGGTCTGGTCTTAGCATACCTTCAAATGAGAGCTAAAGAAAAAAAGCATACATAATTAATCAATGCCTTGAACTCAGTGCAATGGAAACTTATAACCCATTGTGGGAGATGTTATTGGGCTGCATCCATTCTCTGTTATCTTCTTTGCCAAAAGAACCTCAAAGTGTTTGGCATGGTGACATGCTTTGGACGGTAGATGGTTTCAGTTAGTCCCTCTGAACTTAAATGACACCACATAGAAAATATACAGAAGAGTTTTTTCTAGGGTTTCTTCTAGCATTTTAATTGTTTTGTGTCTTAATTTAGGTTTTTAATGAATCTTGAATTAATGTTTTTGTATGGGGGGGGGAGAGAGAGATCCAGCTTTATTATTCTACATGAGGCTAATTTTCTCATTTGCTGTGTGTCCTTTTTCCCATGCATTTTTTTTGTCTGCTTTTGTCCCAGTTAGTTGAAGGTGTATGGTTTTATTTCTGTTCCCTTGATTTTATGCCAGGACCATGTTGTTTTGGTCTCATAGCACAATTTGAAGTCAGACAATGTAATGCCTTCAGTTTTGTTCTTTTTGCTTAAGATGGCTTTGGCTATTCATGTTCCTTTTTTGTTTCATATAAATTTTAAGATAGTTTTTCCTAATTCTGTGAAAAATGATGTTGGTAATTTGATAGCAATTGCATTGAATCTCTGGATGGTTTTGGAAAGTATCGTTATTTTAACAATATTGATTCCTCTCATTCATGATTATGAGATTTTTTTTTCCATTTCTTTGTTTCACCTATTTCTTTTATCAGTAATTTGTACGTTGCTTTGTAGAGATCTTCCACCTCTTTGATCAAATTTATTCTTGAGAATTTATTTATTTATTTCAGCTCTTGTAAATGGGATTGAGTTCTTACTTTCATTCTCAGCTTGGTTATTGCTGGTGTATAGACATGCTATTGACTTTTGTACATTGATTTTATATCTTGAGACTTGGCTGAATTTATTTACCAAATCAAGGTGTCTTTTAATGGAGTCCTTGGGGCTATTTAAGTAATAAGTATAAGGCCAAGTCATATCATCAGTAAACAGATAATTTGACTTCCTCTTTTCCAATTTGTAGGTCACCCCCCTACCCCTTTTTATTTTTCCCTTGCCTGATGGCCCTAGCTAGGACTTCCACTATCTGTGGAACAAGAGTGGTGAGAGTGGGCATCCTTCTAGGATTTAGGGGGAATGTTTTCAACTTTTCTTCATTCAGTATCATGTTGGCTGTGGTTTTGTTATATATGCCTTTTATTTGAGGTATGCTACTTCTGTCCTGAGTCTTTGAAGGTTTTTATTGTGAAGGGATGCTGGATTATATTGAATGCTTTTTCTGCATGTGTTGAAATGATCATATGGTTTTTGTTTTTAACTCTATAGTTATGTGGTCAATATCACATTTATTGACTTGCAAATATTGAACCATCCTTGCATCCCTGGGATGAAACCCACTTGATTATGGTGAATTATCCTTTGATGTTCTGTTGGATTTTGTTTGCTAGTATTTTGTCGAGGATTTTTGTATCTAGATTCATCAAAGATATGGGTCTGTAGTTTTTTTAGTTGCATCTTTTCCTGGTTTGGTATCAAGGTGGTACTAGCTTCATAGAATAAGTTAGGGAAGATTCCCCTTTTCTTGATCTTTTGGAATAGTTTCAGTAGGATTGGCACCAGTTCTCTGCACATCTGCTAAAATTTGGCATTATCACATCTGGGCGTTTATTTCATTGTAAGATTTTTTACTATTGATTGTGTTTTATCACTTATTATTGGTCTACCCAGGAGTTCTAGTTCTTCCTGCTTAAAGCTTGGAATATATTATTAGTAATTCACCTGTTCCTCTAGGTTCCCCAGTTTGTAAGCACATAGTTCTATAGTTGTTCATAATAGTCTTTGATCTTTTGTATTCCTGTGCATCAGCTGCAATGTCTCCCTTTCCATTTCTGATTGTGTTCACTTGAATCTTCTCTTGTCTTTTCTTGGCTAGTCTAACTCACTAGTTATGAATTTTGTTTATATTTTTGAAGAACCAACTTTTCATTTTGTTTATCCTTTGTGGGGGGGTTTTCCTTTGTCTCTATTTCATTTAGTCCTCTGATCTTTGCTATTTCTTTTCCTTTGCTAACTTTTTTGATTTACTCTTGTTTTCTAGTTCCTTTAGGTTCAATGTTAGATTGCTAATTTCTGATCTTCCTCCTTTATTTCTATGTTAATGTAGGCATTTAATGTTATAAAATTTCCTAATAGCACTGCTTTTTCTGCATCCCACAGGTTTTAGTACATTGTGTGTTTGCATTCATTTAAAAAAAATCTTAAATTTCTGTCATTTCTTCACTGACCCAGTGACCACTCAGGATCACTGAGTTTTTTAAGTCCTTTTTTTGTATTGATTTCTAGCTTTAATCCACTGATGTGATTTAGATTTTTAAAAATTTGTTAAGATTTGGGTTTTTCTATCCCTTTTTGGAGCCATGAATTCTCTGGTATCTGGCTCTCAAGAAGGCGTCCAACTCAGCCTGCTCTAAGTGCAGGTGTTACAACATCTCTGTGAAATCTTCAAGCATCTGCCTCTGTTAGGCCTGAGACCCATTTTGGTTCTTCCTATCACTTCCCAGGTGAGTTACAGTGTTCTCTGCTAGACAGTCTGTTCAGAATGTGAGACTCTGCTTGCTTTTCTGATTCCTCTCTGTAATTTATCTTAATGAGACCATCTTGATCCTATCCCTTGTTTCTTGCTGCTTCACCTGCTGTATTGAATTTCTCTCCCTTGTACAGACTGAATTCCCTTGCCAGGCAGAAACATAGCTCCTGGTAGCTCCCAAGGGTGACATCTTTTACATTCAGCTACCAGAGAAATAGTCTCATGCTCCAGGTTTTCCCTATTCCAATATCCAGTTGTAGGAATTTTTTTCCATCTTGAATTGAGTACAAAGTATTGGGCTAATAACCTATGGCTAAAGGTATGGGTCACAGAATCTCTTCCAGGAGCCAAATAGACAGAGTTAAGAGAAGAAAAATTCTCTGGGAAAAGAGTGATTGTGGTGTTGGATAGAGTTCCATAGATAACCACCACAGAAATTATTTCTTGTTCAGCCTCAGTTATACTGAGAAAGGAGACAAAAAAGAAACAAAGATCCATTTTTGTTTATGATCATATTGGAAGTCAGTAGACAATTTGGTATTCTAATTCAGAACAGTTAACTTATTCCGAGTTGTTACACTCTTTTTCTACTTTTCTTTTGTAGCAATTCTTGTTGATTAATTGGTAAGAATTGGCCTGTTTCCTTGTCACAAAAACGTCTTAAGATAAAACCTGTAGGGAGTTTAGGACAACCTAACCTCATTCTAAAAAAACAGTGCACTAACACTCTTACAAACACATTGGAATCACCTATGAGATCATAAGAACATAATACAATCTTCCTTGGAAAGTGTATGTGTAAAATCAGTTTAAGAGAGTGGAAAATCATTATAAACATGCCAAAATAAAATCTTACTCTTGCTGATAATATTTATATTTTAGATTTTATGGGCTAGACAGTGAGCCATAAGACTGAGAGAATTGTTAGCTTTGTAAAATTACTTATCTAATATTTAATGAGTATTCTATTTCCAAGCTTTCAATAAGACCAGAATTCATTTACCATTTATTCGCTCAATAAGTTTTTTTTTTTAATTGTTGGGGATTCATTGAGGGTACAATAAGCCAGGTTACACTGATTGCAATTGTTAGGTAAAGTCCCTCTTGCAAAGTATTTGTTAAAATATAGTTACAATGTGTTCTTTAAAAAACGCAGAGTGGATGTTACGTATTCTCGTATTCACACATGATAAATATGAGAGTGAATACATTTGTTAATTAACTGCATTCAACCATCCCACAATGTGTGTATACTTCAAATTATTGTATTGTACAAGGTGAATACAGACAATTTTATCTGTCAATTTAAAAATAAATGAATAAATAGAAGATAAAAAAGAGAAGAAAAAAATGAAATCTAGTATATGCTTAACTTTATGTTAGCATCCTCACTGTACTTTATCTTTTGGTATGTTTTAAGGGCATATGATTAGATTTCTATGAGGTGGTTATTAAAGCTACCAACTGTTTCCCTCTAGCAGTCATTTTTAGAAATTCTGCTCTGTCTCTAGGAATAAGAGCTTTAAATACATATAACCCTGTTTCACCAGACATAGCTTATTGGACTAGAGATAAAAGCCTGACTGGATATGGTAGATCAGATTCTCCCTGCTGGGAAACTAGAATAGAAAGATGGATGCATTATGAGTTGGGGTTGGGTGTTTGGATTGGGAGACAGATGTCCTAGGGGGGCAGAGGTGTGGCTATCATTTTGGAGCAAAATGATGAACCTACATGGACACAATTGAGTATGCAATCCAATTTACACACACAGAGAGAGAGAGATTAAGAGAAAATCAGACACAGAGTAGAATGAGAAATCATGTAGCCTCAGAGGCAGAGACAAACCAGGGAGATTAGCCATTTTTTGACTTTCCAGAGGGCTCCTTCTGATAATTGCTATAGTAACTGGATGGGCTCCACAAGCCTTCCTTTGTATCCTTATAAGAAATCCTCTATCACTCAAGCTTACTTGATGAGGTTTCTCTTTCTTTATGCAAATCTGCTCTGACTAGGAAATGTATTACTCAAGATCAAAGTTGGCAGGCCACATTTGAATAGAGAATGCTCTATTTAAGATAAGTTGACTGTAATAATAGTAGACCAAGGACTTGTCCTATGTAAATGTGATACAGACAATCAATTTTAGATACTTAGAATAGGATTTTTGCTGTAAAAGTACTGAGGAACAAGAATGAATTATAAATCTTTCTATTTCATTCATTTAAAGAACATGTTGGCAATGCTCATTCTGAGAAAGCACAAGCGCAAATGACTTATAGTCTCCTTTTATAGCCCATTGGGCCTATGTTGGAGTAACATTGGTTTCAAGAGATTTATGAAAATTGCTGACAGTTCCTACAATTCAATCTCTAACATATAAGGAAATATGATGTGATGGAAGACACAGTACTTGATGAAACTTTTTTTTTTTTTAATGTTGAAAACATTAATTTTTATTTAAAACATATAGTGTCATGAGAAATCCAGTTAGGGTAGCATATAAATCAGAATTCTAAAAGTTTCTTTTGAAATGATGGTACACAAATCCTCCTTGAATCATTATCAATGAAATCCTTGTCTTAATTTGATGCAGTAAGCAAGAGATGTGTCCAGATAGTCTCGGGATTCCTATCCTTAAATCATTCAAAACCCACGAGCAAACAACACAAAACACAAACACTCCAATCTTCTGCTCTATCTCCTAGAACAACCATCCCAGAAAGGTGCTTTTGGTTCATCCTTAGGTAACCTCTGCACCCTGTGGGCCAATGGCTGTGGCACAGGAGCTGCAAGACCTTAATTGACTGAGCCAGGAAAAAGTGGGATTTGGGTTTCTGCCATTGGATGTTCCTCTCATCACATGATGAAGGACTCAAGTATTTTTTTCTATCTTATTTTCTGTAATCACCAAAATAGTCATTATCTCTTTTAGATATGCTCTGTGCAGTTATTGTTTTGATTACCCCTGTGTGTCAATTTATTTCCTTACCATTCCTTTCTGCAGTCAAATGAACTTTGTAAAATATTTTTATTGTATTTTTTAATCTTTATTTTTATTTATTTATCTTTTATTTTGTTGTTTGTTTGTTTTTGTAGAGACAGAGTCTCACTTTACTGCCCTCGGTGGAGTGCCGTGACGTCACAGGACTCACAGCAACCTCCAGCTCTTGGGCTTCCCCGATTCTCCTGCCTCAGCCTCCTGAGCAGCTGGGACTACAGGCACCTGACACAATGCCCGGCTATTTTTTGGTAGCAGTTGGGCCGGGGCTGGGTTTGAACCCGCCACCCTTGGTATATGGGGCCGGCGCCCTACTCACTGAGCCACAGACGCCACCCTATCTTGTATTTTTATTGCATTTTTAAATTATCTTTTTGCCATCTTCCTAAAGTACATTATTTTTTATTATAATTTATTTTTTTTTATTCTTTTGTACATAAATCATACATATATTTATGCCCATTTTACTGCTGAATAATATTCCATGGTATACATATACCACAATTTATTAATCCATTCATGGGTTGATGGGCACTTAGACTACTTCCATGACTTGGCAATTATGAAGTGAGCTGCAATGAACAATCTGGTGCAAATATCTTTATTGCCAAATGATTTTTGGTCCTTTGGATATATACCTAGTAGAGGAATC
The DNA here is from genome assembly GCA_963574355.1 of Loris lydekkerianus. Taxonomy (NCBI): domain Eukaryota; kingdom Metazoa; phylum Chordata; class Mammalia; order Primates; family Lorisidae; genus Loris; species Loris lydekkerianus. Next base: position 11,461 of record CAUYPK010014588.1, read on the forward strand.
GCAGGATCAAACAGCAGGTCTACATTTAGATCTCTGAGTGTTCTCCAAACTTCCTTCCAGAAGGAACATACTAGCTTGCATTCCCATCAGCAGTGCAGAAGTGTTCCCTTTTCTCCACATCCATGCCAACATCTGTTGCTTTGGGATTTTGTGATGTGGGCTGCTCTTACTGGAGTATCTCAGAGTGGTTTTGGTTTGCATTTCTCTGATTAAAGAAGATGAGCATTTTTCATGTGTCTGTAGGTCATGCACCTGTCTTCTTCAGAAAAGCTTTTCATGTCTCTTGACTACAATGATATGGGATCACTTGTTTTTTTCTTAGTATTGAGTTTTCTGTAGATTCTGGTTATTAGACCTTTGTCAGAAAGATAACTTGCAAAAATCCTCTCTTATTCTGAGGGCTATTTGCTTTACTTAGGGTGTTCTTGGCAGTGCAGAAGCTTTTTAATTTGATCAGATCCCAGTAATGTATTTTTGATGTTGTTTCAATTGCCCAGAGTGTCTTCCTTATGAAGTATTCTCCCTGGCCAATTTTCTCAAGTGTTTCCCCTGCACTCTCTCTAAGAATATTTATAGTTAACTTTAAGTCCTTTAACCAGTGAGAGTCAATTTTTGTTAAAGGAGAAAAGTGTGAGTCCAGTTTCAGTCTTCTACAAGTTGCCAGCCAAGTCATGCAGCACCATTTATTGAATAGGGAATCTTTCTCCCAATTTATATTTTTAATAGGCTTATCAAAAATCAAATGACAGTGTCTGGGTTCACTTCTTGGTCTTCAATTCTGTTCCATATATCTACCTGTTTTTGTGCCAGTACCATGTTGTTTTGATCACTATCAATTTATAATATAGTCTGAAGTCTGGAAGCATGATTCCTCCCGATTTGTTTTTATTTCTGAGTAATGTCTTGGCTATTTGAGGTTTTTTCTGTTTCCATATAAAACGAAGTACTAATTTTTCCAGGGCTTTAAAATATGAGAGAGGTGCTTTAATAGGGATCACGTTAAATCTATAAATTGCATTAGGTAGTATAGACATTTTAACAATGTTGATTCTTCCCAGCCATGAGCATGGTATATTTTTCCATTTGTTCAGCTATTTCTTTTCTCAGAGTTTTATAGTTCTCTTTATAGAGATCCTTCATGTCCTTTGTTAGATACACTCCAGATATTTTATCTTCTTTGGGACTACTGTAAAGGGAATAGAACCTTTGATTGTTTTTTCCTCTTGACACTTGTTGGTGTATATAAAGGCTACAGATTTATGAATGTTAATTTTGTATCCTGAGACATTACTATATTCCTTGATCACCTCTGATGATTGTAGTTGATTCCCTGGGGTTTTCCAGATATATAATCATATCCCCTTGATTGCCTTTTCTTGCCTGATTGCGGTGGGTAAGACTTTCATTACAATGTTACAAAGCAGTGGAGACAGTGGGCATCCTTGCCTGGTTCCTGATCTGAGTGGAAATGTTTTCAATTTTACTCCGTTCACTATGATATTGACTATGGGTTTGCTGTAGATGGCCTCTATCAGTTTAAGAAATGTTCCTTCTATACCTATTTTCTTAAGCTTTCTGATCAAGAAAGGATGCTGGGTATTGTCAAAAAGCTTTTTATGCATAATTGAGAGAATCATATGGTCTTTGTTTTTTAATTTGCTTATGTGGTGCATTATATTTATGAATTTACATATATTGAACCATCCTTGGGACCCTGGGATGAAACCCACCTGGTCGTGGTGTATGATTTGTTTGATGTGATGTGGATTCTGTTTGCTAAGATCTTATTGAATATTTTTGCATCCACATTCATTAGAGATATTGGTCTATAATTTTCTTTTCTTATTGGGTCTTTTCCTGGTTTGGGTATCAGGGTGATATTTGCTTCATAGAATGAGTTGGGAAGTATTCATTCTTTTTCTATGTTTTGGAAAAGATTAATATAGGTTCCCCTTTAAAGGTTTGGTAGAATTCTGATATGAAGCTATCTGGTCCTGGGCTTGTCTTTCTGGGGAGATTTTTTTATAGTTGATGCTATTTTAAAGCTTGTTATAGGCTTGTTCAACATTTCCACTTCTTTCTGGCTAAGTCTGGGAGGGTGACATGTTTCCAAGTATTGAAGTATTCCTTCAGATATTCATACTTCTGAGAGTAGAGTTTTATGTAGTATTCATTAAGGATCCGCTGAATTTCTGAGGAGTCTGTTATTTGGCCTTTAACATTTTTGATTGATGAAATTAGGGATTTTACTCTTTTACTTCTAGTTAGGTTAGCTAATGGTTTATCTATTTCATTGACCTTTTCAAAAAACCAAGTCTTTGATTGGTTGATTTGTTGTATGATTCTTTTGTTTTCAATTTCATTAAGTTTTGCTCTAATTTTAGTTATTTCTTTTCTTCTGCTGGGTTTAGAGTTGGAAAGTTCTTCCTTTTCCAGTTGCTTGAGATGACCCATTAAATTATTGACTTCCTCTCTTTCTGTTCTCTTGAGGAAGGCTTGCAACGCTATAAATTTTCCTCTTATGACTGCCTTTGCTGTATCCCAGAGGTTCTGATAGTTCGTTTCTTCATTATTGTTTTGTTCCAAAAATCTGGTAATTTCCTTCTTAATCTTGTTTATAACCCAGCTATCATTTAGCATGAGGTTATTTAGTTTCCATGTTTTTGTATGCGTGTGGAGATTCCTGTTGTTACTGAGTTCAACTTTTATTCCATGGTGGTCTGAGAAAATACAAGGAATGATTTCTATTCTTTAAATTTGCTGAGGTTAGACTTGTGACCTAGTATGTGATCAATTTTGGAGGATGATCCATGGGCTGATGAGAAGAATGTGTATTCGGTTTTGTTAGGATGAAATGTTCTATAGATGTCTATTAGATGCAAATGTTGAATGATTAAGTTTAATTCTAAAATTTCTTTGCTTAGCTTCTTTTTTTGAGGATCTATCCAACACTGCCAGAGGAGTGTTAAAGTCTCCAACAATTATGGTGCTGGGGGAAATCAAGTTGCTCCTGTCAGTTAGAGTTTCTCTTATAAATTGAGGCACATTCTGGTTGGGTACATAGATGTTGATAATTGAAATCTCATCATGTTGAGTGTTGCCCTTAACAGATAAGAAGTGACCATTATTGTCTTTTCTTACTTTGATTGGTTTAAAGCCTATTGTATCTGCTAATACAATTGCAACACCTACTTTTTTCCTGATTTCCATTTGCCTGAATTATAGATGACACTTGTTCACCCTGAGTCTATATTTATTTTTTAAGGTAAGGTGCGATTCTTGAATGCAACAGATGTCTGGCTTGAGTTTTTGTATTCAGTCAGCCAACCTGTGTCTCTTTAGAGGGCAATTTAAGCCATTCACATTAATTGAGAGTAATGATAAACCTGACAGGGTTTTGGGTATCGAATTTTTCAAAAGTCCAGTGGACATTTGTAATCCTTTTGCCACTATGGAAGTTAGAATTTGATCAAAAGTTTCGGAGTGATTTTACTTTGGTGGTGGAGGATTGTATTGTTCATTATGAAGGATGGGTCTGGGAATATCCTGAAGAGCTGGTTTAGTTATGGCAAATTTCTTCAACATGTGAATGTCATTAAAGTATTTATTTTCTCCATCTTAGATGAAACTCAGTTTAGCTGGATGCAGGATCCTGGATTGAAAGTTATTTTGTTTAAGGAGATTAAAGGTCGATGACCACCCTTTTCTAGCTTGAAAGGTTTCAGTGGAGAGATCTGCAGTCATTCTAATGCTCTTCCCCTTGTATGTAATGGTTTTCTCACTTCTCACAGCTTTCAGAATTTTCTCCTTTATATTAACTTTAGTGAAATTAATTATGTCTATGAGAATTTTTATTCAGGTTGAGTCATGCCTGTGTTCTGAAACTGTCTACTATCTTAATTTCAGAATCTCTGGGCATGTCTGGAAAATTCTCTTTAATTATTTCATGAAGCAAAGCATCTGTATTCTCTGCAGCAACCTCATCACTTTCAGGCATTCCTATAAGGTGAATATTAGACCTCTTTGAATTATCCCAGATCTCTCTAAGAGAATAATCTGTTTTTGTTCTATACTTTTTTCCTCTTTGAGTGTTTGGGAGCATTCAAAAGCTTTGTTTTCAATATCGGAGATTCTTTCTTCTGCCTGCTCCATTCTGTTACTGAGGGATTCTACTGTATTTTTTAGATCTTTGAGGGCTGCAAATTCTTGCTTTAATGTGTCAAAATATTTGGTCATTTTGTCTTCAAATTTGTTAAATTCTTGAGATATCTTTTGAATTTCTGCTTTAAATTCTAATTCCATCATTTCCTCCATTTTGTTGATCCTATTTGCTATACAAATTCTGAACTCGATTTCTGTCATCTCAGCCACTTGTTTGAGAATAGGATTTAGTACTGTATCTGCTTTATCATTTCTTGGGGAAGTTGATGTACTCTGATTGTTCATGTTGCCAGAGTTTTTCCACTGATTCTACCTCATGATTGTTTTTCACTGTTGGCTAGGTGGTCTGGTAAGGTGAGATTGGATTGGGGTTTCCTGGGGTTGTGGTTAACCAGCCCTTTGTTAAGGATCTGAGACTGATGACTACAGCTTTCCCCCTTTAGCTTTGCAAAGGACATGTACAGTATCACAGTTTGAGGCTGGGGAACCCTGCTTGGTGTGGTGGGGTTAGGTGGTTCAGTCTTGTATTCATTTTTTTTTTTTTTTTTTAGGGTCCAAGTGTTGCACATACTTCTCTTTATTTTTATTGTAAGAAAAATAATAAAAACAATTTCCATTTTGGAAAAAAATAAACTAAACCAAAACAAGTAAACAATTGAATAAATTTGTGGAAGGTCACTAACAATGTTTAGTAATATTGAGAAAAGCCGATTACAAAACAGTATTGTACATATTTAATATTAGTTCCCTTATGTGTATTGTATGTCTTCAAAAATTCTGGAAGGAAAATGCCCCACTGTTAATAATTGTTATTTCTAGGTATTATAAACAGATGGTTTTAATTTTCTTCCTATTGTCCTAAAATGCATGTACTACATATAGTCAAAAACTTATGAGAATATTTATTATTATTAAAGGTTGATGTTCTTAGGTTCTTTTTTGTTTGTTTGTTTTGAGATGGAATTTTATTATGTCACCCTCGGTAGAGTGCCGTGGCATCACAGCTCATAGCAACCTCAAACTCTTGGGCTCAGGCAATTCTCTAGCTCAGCCTCCCAAGTAGCTGGGACTACAGGTGCCCACCACAATGCCTGGCTATTTCTTGTTGCAGTTGTCATTGTGGTTTAGCTGGTCTGGGCCTGGTCTGAACCTGCCACTCTTGGTGTATGTGGCTGGTGCCATAACCACTGTGCTATGGGCACCAAGCCTTTAGGTTCTTTCAGTAATATTATTCTTACCTTTGAGCATAGTAACTACCTACCTGCCTGAGTGGGGATAGGTACTAAAGAAGAGAGCTTTTCTGTACTCTCTTGTTGCAGATGTGAGTTGAGCATTCTGTACTTCGTTCAGTCTTGTATTCAACTGGTTCTTGTCCTATCCTGGTAGATCAGTGACTCTAGTGAAGTTTTAGCTGTGAAGAAATACAAGAAATTAAGAAACCCCACCTCCCCAGACAAATGGAATGGGAAAATCGGCCCTTCCTATTACTACACAACCAGGGTATTCCCCCTAGAGGGTCCTTGGGTGATTGTCCCAAGTTAGGGGTTCTGAACCGATTGACTCTATCAGTACAAACTCTCAGGTGGGAGAGTTTGAAAGGTCTCCAGCAGCTAGATAGCAGAGGTCTGCTGGCTGCTCAGATTTGGCTTTCTCTGGTGCTCTACAGAGTCAGAAAGGCCTACCAGGTTGCACAGTAGGACCAAGCGGCTGAGTCTTTTTCTCCACTTTGTTCCTTTTTCACGCCTAATCACTGGTGACCCCACAGGGCTGCAGTCCTGTTTCCTCCAATAATGCGAAGTGCCAGGGCTTAGCACCTGTCAGAGTCAAAGGAAGGTCATTGCCTCCAAGGCCCAGCCACTGCCCTTGGCTACCAGCCAGCTGTGGGAGCTGAGGTCTGCCTACCTCAGGTGTTCAATTTCCACTGGTGAGTGTTCCATTTGGGCTCAGTCTAATCCTGGGGGTACCAGGCCTGCAAATGCTTATCTCCCTCAGCCACCGCACCTTTGTCCCTGTCGCTCTGCAGCACCAGTATCCCTATAGAGTGACTTCTAGTTTCCTCTGGTAGTGCACAGAGTTGGGGGAGGGGGTGTTTCTCTAAGATGAACCCTGGCATGATCATTCTATTGTTGCTGGATCTTTGTGGGAAGTGCCCCTGCACAGGTCCACTACTGCTGCCAAAGTCAGAGAATTCTGGCTGTAGGAGCTGCTGCACACAGATCTGGCAGCAGGGCGGGGTACACTGCATGGATTCTGGCAGTATCTAGCTCCCAGTGACTTCAGCAAGAACACTACTCCACTGGTGATTCTGGTCAGTTGGGGGCCTGGTGCAGAGGCAGGGCAGGCGCAGCACGCAGCTTCAGTGGTCTCCAGATGGGCGGGGCCTGGTGCATGGCCTTGGCAGACTCCCGGTGGGCTCAGTGTGGCATGAAGCCTTGGCAGTTGGGGTGGGTGGGGTGTGGCATGGCCTCCATGTTCTCTGGGTGGATGGGGCGCAGTGGAATGCCTCCATGGTCTCCAGGTGGGTGGGGTGTGGGTACAGCGCGAGGCCTTGGTGGTCTCCTAGGCAGGCGGGGCATGGGCGCAGAGGCAGGCAGGAAACGGGGACCGACCAGGCACAGGGTGGGGTACTCGTTCAGGCAGGCTGGGGGGCGGAGCGGGGCGCTGCTCATGAGTCTCCTCCCTCAGTTTCTGCAGTGGTTAGGGATCTCTCTTATCTGGTTAGGAGGAAAGGGTGGACTGAAGGTTCAGAATGGCAGGGAAAGTTCAGTTTTTCTGCCTGATAAGAGAATGATCAGAGTCACTGCAGGGTCCCTCTGGGGGAAGAAGTCCCCACTTCCTACTGTTCTCACCCGTGGGTTCCACTTCTTACTGCTCTCACCCGTGGGTTGAGACAAGAGGTCCTCAGTTCACTACTTGCCTGTAGAAATCCCACAGGAGCAAAAGAAGAGCAAAAGGAAAAGGAAAAGGAAAAAAAGAACCTGAAGCTTTCTTGGGGGAGGGGTTGGGCATTTTTCCTTTCTGTTGAGTTTTGTACCTGGAGATTGTTGCCTTGGAATCGCAGCTTGCCTCAACAAGGGTGACCTGTAGTTATATCTCTTCTCTCTCGTTTGGGCTCCTGTCTTCAGCTCAGTTGGATACCCTCTGGACATTATCTTTCTCTCTGAACAGGAGCCTACGTAGGAGGCTGCATTCAGTTGGCCATCTTGCCCCTCCCCCCTCTTTTTTTTTTTTTTGAGAGAGAGAGAGTCTCATTCTTTCAACCTGGTGTCATAGTTTAGAGCAACCTCAAACTCTTGGGCTCAAGCTATCATCTTGTCTGAGCCTCCCTAGTGCTAGGATTACAGGCAGTCACCACAATTCCTGGCTATTTTTAGAAACTAGAGATGGGGTCTTGCTCTTGCTCAGACTGGTCTTGAACTCCTGAGCTCAAGCTGCCCAGAGTGCTGAGATTTCAGGCATGAGCAACTGTGCCCGGCTAACTTGATGAAACTTGATAGCTATTAAAAACTTTGTGGTTTTGTTTCCAGGATTAAATGTAACTTAAAAAAAAAAAAAAGTTATGCTAGGTCTGTTAGCTAACAGACAACTATTTTTCAGGTGTTATAATTTATCCATCCTTTCAGCCATTTTGAAAAGCCATCTACATTTGCAAAAAAGAAGTAGCTTCTGCGGTGTACTTGTCTAAATTCAGACTCCAGCTATTTTTTTTCCAGCTATTTTTATATACTTAAAATTAGTCTTTTCTTTTCTTTTTTACAGCCCGCCCAATTTTCACAACTATTTTGATAAAGTCAAACTGTGGGAACAGTTCTCACATAGTGGCTTGTTTTCCATTACTTTAAAAAGAGGGCCTATTCTGTTCCAAATGTTTATGATCTCTTAATAAACATACTTTGGCCCAAAATCACATGGCAGGTTGACTTAATTTAAAAAACTGTTTTTGTTGGATAAGAAAATAAGTAATGTGAAAGCAAAATGTAGTAAGTATAAGACATTGTAAAGCCCCAGAGACACCCAGGGATGAAAGACAGGATAGAGATTAGAGATGGCTACATTCAAAGTACAAATGTGGGAGCGTAACAATTTTTTCAGCCAATAGTAATGGCTTTGAAACTACAAATGAGTGTGGAATGGGCACTAGAAAGACTCCCTTGGGAACTATGAGAATACTAAGTGGTCTAAATGTAAATGTAACAGATGGGATTGCCATTAGAACAGCAATCATTTCCCCTAAATTGTTGTTTCTATTTTTCCCAATTTCAAATATCCTCTCCCACCATCAGGCTCTGTGTGACTAGATGGCATGTCCCTGTACTTAGTTTTAAAATATTACTGCTGTGGCCACAGGACCAGGCAGATAGGTTGAGTGGTCTAAGAATAAGGAGGAAGACAGAATGGGAAGGACAACTATTAATCCCACAACTGTTCATTGTGTGTCCACTGTCCTAGGTCTTGAGTCACAAAGTTGAACAAAAAATGCCCTTGATCTTGCAGAACTTACTTCTATTTTGGGAAGATAGATAGTAAAAATAACAAGTAAATATGAATTATAATAAATGATGGTAAATGCTATAGAAAAAAATAATTTGAGCGAGGCAGACCAGAATGAAGAGTGAGAGTGATGTAATTTCTCACAGGATGACCAGAAAAGGTTTCTTCAATAGGGAGATCCTCCAGGAAGTGAGCTATGCTGATATTTGAGAGAATGTTCTGGTAGAGGGATTAAGCAGGTTATGAAAGGGCCCTCAGGTGGACGGTACTTGGGATATAGTTGGAACCTTAAAGATATTAGTGAAACTGGAGATATGGGAGAGGAAAGGGAAATGGTAGGAGATGAACTCATGGAATGAATGGGGTAGGGGCGGGTCATCTGGGGCTTTTATAGAACTTTATAGAACTTAATGTGGTGGTATTTTTGCTTTTGCTCTGAGTGAGGTGAGAAGTCCTTGTAGCTTGAAGTGGGGGAGTCAGCATGATCTGACTTCCATTTTCAAAGGCGTCCTTTGGCTGCCAGGCAGGAGGTGATTGCAATAATCCTGGTGAGAGATGTTGATAGGGCATAATAGTAAAACTGGTGCTAAATGATGGTTGGATTCTGATCTTGCTGATGGATCAGCTAGCTCTTGAGTGTGAGAAAAAAAGGAGTGACTGAAAAAAAAAAAACAAAGAACAAAAGCAAGAGATGGAAGAAAGGAAAAGAGATATCTAGAACACATACAGGGGCTACTGAGAATGTGTTAATCTAGCAGCTTCTGGTGAGAAGTTGGATGGAAGATGCAGTGAGAGTACAGTGATGGTCTGGGAAGGAGAAAAGCTGACCTCTTTTTGTCCCTAGATAATGATGACTCTGAAAGGGTAAGCTGTAGTTTACTATGCATGAATGAGACTGTGTTCATCAGTCTCATATGGGATTGATGACATCTGTTCATTATCCCCAATCCCAAATTTCCCCAATCCCAAATTTCATCATACAAAGTTTATGTATATTATTTGCATTTGAGTGCTTTATTATATTGGAATTGCAGTGATATTAACATTTGTACAAATGCACAAAATCTTATCTCTTCTTGCTAGAAAGAAATGTAAAAATCCGACCTAGTTCAATAGTGTTAATGAACTCATTGTCCATTGGTAACAATATATGTGTTCATGATGCAACAAAAAGCTTAACATGAAATTAAACACATTGAATGCTGTAGCAAGTATTTACACATATGTACCCCCATTTTTTTCTCCTTCCAGTAAGGAAGGTGGTTGCTTTACAAATAGACAAATAAACACAAATGCTTTTCTGTTTACAATTACAAACTATTCCAAATCCAGAACTTAAAGTGACAGCACCTTTTTTGAAACTTCCTCCGTTAACATGTTACACAGTGCTAAGATTTTCTTTTATTTATATTTAGGACACCACATGTATTCCAATTGAATATTGTGTTTGAACTGAGCCATTTTTTTTTTTTTTTTTTTTTTCTGGGCTATTTCAGAAGATCCCAAACCCTATGTCCTCTCTAGGGAGAACATTTCAAGCATATCTTTTCTCTAAGACATTTCTCAAAGGCAGCACACCTCTCTCCAGGAGGCAGATGCGACTTAGCAGAGCTTAGAAGGAAAAAAGGGTGAGTGGGTCTTCTTTTCTCCTGTTTGGGAGGGGTCCTTTCTTTGAAAAGCCCTCCACTTCAGCACTACTGATACCTTTCATGATCTCTGGTAGTGTTGATAGCATCAGTATTCTAAAGGAGCAAACTAGAATCTCATGAGCTTATTGTGCATAAGGTTTTAATGATTTATGTAAAGCTAATTGATTCAGGTTTCACATTCTTCGTTCTGAAGGTAAATGATTCTATTGTTAAATATAATCCTATAAAGTTTTATAATGCGAAGCTCAATGTAAAAAAAAAATCTTAAGTGGCTTAGAAAGAGCTTTTTTCATCCAGGCCATCTAATAAGCCAGATAATACAGATAATATAAGTTGGTATAATAGTTGGTAATTATTGATTCCTTTCTGATAATAAGCTTGGAAAAGTATCAGAGTGCCACTTAAGAGTATTAATCTTTTAACAAATGCTGGCAATGTGGGCTTACCCACCTTCACCCCCCCCCCCCTTCAGCTTATGGTCAAATAGTTTCTTTTTTAAAAAATAGACAATTTATAAGAAAAAAAAAACACAAAACACTTTTTAAGCAATTTGGCTACAAGCATCACATCACTGAAAAACTCCACAAGAAACAATAAAATCATGTGAATAAATGCATACTATTTCATTTTCACATGATGAGCTATGTTTTTTGTTTTATAAATTTATTTGCATGTTTGTTTTGGTACTGAAATTTACTTATAAGTTTATTGCTCCTGTGTTGTCTTTTACTTCCTTAGAATATAATTGTGAAAGAGAGGTGCTGTCCCTAAATTACATTACAAGGCAACATTGTATTTTTGAGATCTAGGAATGAAATTGATAGGGCCACTGTCATTTCAGCAGACTTGAAGAGACTAAGGCTAGGACAATAGTCAGACACCCACCAGGATGCATGAAAGAGTAAGTTTCCTGGGCTTATTCAGGACACTTTGGTTTGGAGGATGAGATAGAAAACTCTTAAGTGTAACTTAGCTGCTGCCTCACATCTGTTGCATAATATAACTTTCTTTTACTTTTTTTTTTTTTTTTTTTTAAAAAACAACAACATGCTATGAATAAGGGGATAAAGAGTATAAACTGTATAGTGTACTGGCTCTTCCCCTTGGCATCCTGGTAGCAGGCTGATGTGAGAACCCAGCCTCAGCTGCACCGCCAGGGAATGCATACCAAGGTACCGGTGCAAACATTCTGTAAAGTACTGTAAATTGATGCAGCTCAGAGCCCTAGAGGCGTTGTAAAAGGGAGAGCAAAGGCAAGCTTGAGCACAGGGAGAGAGGTTAGAAAGAGAACAGGAGAAAGGGATCAAAAAGCTAAAGTGCAATTTTAAAATATAAATTATTTCAAAAGCAGAAAAGAGATTCTAAATTGCTACTGTTCACATAGGCACACTTTCCCCCACCCCCCTCAAATTTAAATGGGTTGTTTCCTTTCCCTTCTCGGTGATAATGGAGTTTGAATGGCTTAAAGCTATGGCATATTGTTTGGGAAGGGACAGAAAAGCACTGAGGAAGCTGAATAGTGTAAGGCATTCTAGGAAATTGGGGTGGGATGGAGAGAGGCAGTGATGAAGTTGTTTTTACACTTCAACAAAAAGCTGTTCCAGTTATAGTTACTGATTCCCTTTAGCTGAACTCTGCTTCTTAAATGAGTTTACTTTAAAAAATATAAAAAAGAAATAAATGTTAAAAAAAAGAACTGTCCAAAATGTAGGTTAAAAAATAACTCACTGAGCAATAAAAATCCTTGAAATTCTATGCACAGAGATCTAAGCAAACATTTCCACCAAGTGATGGAGAATAGCCATTTTAAACCCTGAACAATTAAAATATACATGACTATAGTAGTTTATTATGGACTAATACTTTAAAAACAAGTAGATCCTACAGAATACTGTTGAAATGGAATGTTTAAAAATAACATTTATTAATAAATATCTTATAAAATTTTAAATGAATATTCCTGTTCAAATTTTGCTTTGGTCCTTGAATTCAACTGTATACACACATACATACATATATTTTCTTAGATTTTTTTTTTTTTCTTTTTAAAATCAAAAGAAGCACATTTTATCCTAACTGGATGGCTAGTTTTATAGCAGTTACTGATGCTGAAATCCTCCAGCCAAAGGCTGGTCTTTTACCGCAGCTGGTTTATGATATTAATAACAAACTCAACTAACACACTAAAATTTAATGAACTAATAGGCAACAACCACCCGAACATTCACCATTGAACCGCACCCCCCCATAGAATAGTTCTGCATTTTGTTTTGTTTACTAGATAGGTTCTGAAGAGCATTTGTACCTAGTAAGTCACCCTAATTATAATGTATACCATGACAACACACACAGTTTGCTGTCTCCCATAGGCTGGGCTAAGATGATGACTTGCATACACTGATGTGGGCTAGGAGAGGCATGAGTGGGAGCATGAAGGGAAAACATCTGACCTAACAGTGAGCTTTAAAATTAGTACATTCATTCATGGCTGGGATTTTCACTGTTATTGTCCTGGCATCATTGAGAAATGTGTGAAGGAGAAACAAGTAAGATGTAGACACTTCCATTTAGGTGACGATTCCCCTGGTAGAAATGCTGTCAGATGAACCTATCTAAGTTGTTATCTCCCATCACATTAGGCAGGGGAGGCACTGTAGAAGTTCCCAGGTAGGCTGGCAGTGACTTCAGAGGCAGATCCTGCCGATAAAGGAAACCACACACAAAATGAGGGGAGAGGCAGTGCTTCTGGGATTTTTTCCTCCTTGGGATGGATGCTCTAAAGGCAATTAAAACTGATTCATGAAAACACGGATGGGAGACCCTGTAATTGTCACCCATCCAGTAACTGGCTAGAAAAGAAAGGAGAATGGAGTAGAAAGATGTTCTCCCAGATTGGCAGAAAATACAGGTCAAGAAAAAAGGGTTTTTAGGCAGACTGATTATTCTGTGTTCTGATGAAGGATAGACCTTTAGGTAAAAAGAATTAATATTGACAAGCCAAGTGTTGGATTTGACTGATGAATCTTTCTGTTTGGGATTTCAAGAAGCACTGACAACTAGATGGAATCTTTCATTCACTGTATTTTCATGCTGTGAATGAACATAGTTAAAGGCCCCAAATATAACAAGAAGACAGTTCATTCTAATTATATGTTGAGACTGGTTTGCTAATGTGTGTGGTTTGCCTACTTAGCATAAAAAACAGGCATAATTGAGCTGTATATAATGCACATCAGTCAAACTGTCAAGTTGCTGAATTAAGAAAACCCAGGCAAGTTCTTAACTGCAGAGGCTTTCAGTTTAACAACTAAATATTTCAATCAAGAAGTGGAACAGAAGTAAACTAAACCATAATTTTAGTGACAGGTCACTCCCTGGACATTCCGATATTACTAGTGGATTTAAAAAAAATCCATTTTATTAAGTGCTATGTATGCAGTAAAGACAGAAAAGTTTTTTTTAATTTAAAACAAAGCAAAACATAAAACAAAAATAAAAAAATTTAAAACTCAAGACATTTTAATGTGTTCTTTTTCCTTTTGGGGGAGGCACATACATGGTCTGGGAAGGAATTTTGAAAAATTATTTGTGATTTCAAAACAGAGATATGAATGTTAACTTCCTTTTAAGGCTAAGTCCTAAACATCTCTTGGGAAGCCAGTCAAGTTAAACCATTCAGTTGTTACTGCTGGAATTAAAAAAAAAAAAAAAAAAGAAAGAAAAAAAAAGAAAAAAGAAAACAGGTATGAATTCAGATTTAAAATACTTGAAAGCAATATGTTGGTCTAAAATATAATAGAAATTTCTTTCATTTGCATTTTTTCTTTTCTTCTTTTTTTTAAATTTTTGTTTTGATTCTTTGACCATGTATCCAAGTCCTAAGTTTCAGCAGACGCTCATAACCATCTTTTTGAAAGCACTGTGTACATGGAAAGATTGTTGATAAATATTGATTTAAAAAGTAAGTTTTTAGATAAAACTGAAACTAGTTATATAAAAATCATGCTTCAGGACCCTCATATGTTCTTTTTTTCCCTCCAAAATAGATTCTTACACTATACTGAGAGAGAAAAAAAAAAAAACCCACATCCTTCCCTTTTCTGAACTCTTAAAAAAGCTACACCTTTTGTAAAATACTGTTCTTTTAAAACCTATGAACACACACACACACAAACACACACACATTCAGAAGTCAAGCATTCAGATGGAGATGAAACACCAGCACCTGCCCTAAACTGCTAAGAGAGAAACATTAGCCCCTGTTATTTGTGAGATGCGATTATTAAAACATTAGCACAATAAGTAGAATGGCTTGTTTCAAGGAGGCACAACTGTGGTTCAGGGACTATATGCGTTTTATAACGGGCGAGCTCATGTAAGTTGTACAAAATATAAATCAGAACTACTCAGAAGAGTGGATTCTGCCATATCCATGGGATTCCTTCAGCAGCTAAAGAGCACTCTCCATGTTGCAGGAGGGCTAAAAGCGTCTACCTGTGGAGACGCTGGGTGTTCTTTTTCTCTTTGTTTCTCTAGTAGTTAGTCTACTTTTACCCACCAGAATAGCAAAGCTAGTTCCATAGGCTTAAGAAAAAATAATAATAATAAATCTTAGGCTATTAGCAGCTGATGACTGAACAATGTAATCTGTGTAGTGAATAGAGAGCCCTTCTGAATTATTATATAGTACATGGATTTTCAACATTATAGACAGGCCATAGAAAACCAGTTGTAATTCAAGGTGTGATGTTACAGCTCTTTTCCCTAGTGTCCCCCCAGCTGGCATTCAACAGTGCTTTACCTATAACTAAACCACCTTTTTATTTGCTATGATTATTAAAAATGTTAAATCAGGTGCATTAAACATCTCCTGGTTACTACTTGATGAGAAGCAAGAGCTGAATGGACTCAGGCTGTGAGTGTCAGATAAGTGAGGCAATGGCTAGGTCCACATGTTTGAGGTTTACTTTTTTTTTTTTTAAGCATTATTTTCTTCTTCACATGCAATGCTAAAGGGAAACAAGATAACACAGAAGAAAGTCAAAATGACAAGTAAACAGAGAGCCCCCACAAAGGGGAAATGGAGAGGGGAACTGGGCATTCAAGCAAATGGACCAAGAACAGAAGAAATGGTGAGATGCTTGGTGGTTTTACTTGGACATAGATGGATCTTACAATTTTTTATAGTAAGAGAAAAAAAATATGAGAAAGGTTGTGTTTTTATCTGGGATTCTGGTGGCATCACAGTGCTAACTCAACATGAGTTATGATGTCATCAAATTTTCTACCCAGTTAGCTTGGATCTGTCTTCCTTGACATCTAAGTATGCCTCATTTTGGCTAAAAGCTGTGTCTTAACAAGAGTCAATGTTTCAGGCGAAGGGTTGGACTGATAAGAATGAAACCATGACTATATACAGAAAAGGTTCAGTTTATAAAGAAGTAACTGGTACCAGAAAATTGGAGAAAAGCACCGTAGTATTTTCCAAGCCAATAGATATTAATTGCATAACTCCCTTTTTTTCTTATATAACCAAGTATAAAAGACAACATTTCCATAATAACTATAAAAATGAAAGCCAGTCTTTGAAGGGATGAGGAGTCTTCAGGTCTGAGTTAATTCTAAAAATGCCCTTAAAAGAAAGGACCCATGGTATGCTATAGCTCTTATTGGAGGCCAGGTCTAACCATGCATTTTAAAGAATCGGGTTCAGGTCTGTTCTGTGAGTGGTGAGCTGACTGAGGGTGGAGCTTCCCACAACCTCGCTGACCGATGAGGAAGTGGTGATGGTGTTATGCTGGATGACTTGTTGCTGAGAGCAAGCTGGAACAGGACTGGCAGGTGGGCTACTCTCCGGACCTAGGAAAAAAACACACACACATACACACCCCAATATAGCTCTTTCTTGTGTGGACTCACAGATTTACTTGGAGAAATAGTACTAGACATCTATTTGAAATAGAAGAGTTCCACACATTTTCTTCTTCAAAGCTTTATTTCAAATTGTTATCATAAAGCTATGCCTTCCCAGTTTACAGCTACAAGCAAAGCCATGCTTTCTAAATTGGTGAAATGATCTTGATGTGTTTGAATCCTGATATGTGAATGTCCCTATCTTGTATTTTCAAATAGTGATCCATATATCAAATGTGGAAAAATACTCACATGTGGTGGGAGAATCTGTGTTGCTCAATCTAAAAAATTATTTGAAAACAAATTGATCTTTAGGCAAGAATCCCTGCTCCTCCCACCATCCCCTACTCAATTAGCTTTTGATTTGACATTCCAGGTATAGAAATAGGGGTCTAGAAGAAGGGAAGCACTGTACTTATTGACAAACTGAGACCAGGTCATTAGCTTCACAGCCCAGTGAGCAACATGCTGTGTATCCTGGGGCACTGAATGGGATTCATTCGATGGCTATTTCCTAGCCCAGAGTTTTCTCAGGAAGAATGTCAAGCCACTGAGAATTGGGCTCCAGCAGGCTGTTTTCTTATTGGCTGCAAAACTGGAGTTTGGTAGGATTTTATAATTTCTAATGCCTGGAAAGGTGTAGCCAGAAATTATCAGGAGGTGGTGGGCATGATGTTGAATAGGGATCAGGCAAGACAGGTCACCCTAGCAGAACAGTCTGGCAGACACTCAAGAATTCTAGTATATCTGTATGGGAGTGCAATCTACACTTTACTGTTGCTCTTTCAATAAAATTCAATGCAAAATAGTGGCAAAAACTTTGACACTAAAATGAGCCAAAAAGTTGGTGACTTACTTAGATATCCTTGTGATTCTTTCTGCATGGCTGTTATTGGACAATCTTTATGTGTTAACAACAACTGTTTCAGCTGGGCCACCTCATTTTTCAACATAGACACTTCATTCTGAAAAGAGACATAGTGAAGCCATGTTGAGAGGACCAGAGAAGTGTACAAACCCAAAACTCATTACACTTTAAATGATGAAACTGGCAAACTTTTCTGTTATGTATGAATGACATTAAGAATATTAATATTCTTAATTAATTAATTAATTAGGTAAAGTTCAAGTTGTAGTTGAGCCCTTCCCCCAGAGGGTGTGCTGTATACCTCTATATTGTGCCCATTAGGCAAGAGCTCACCAATCGACCTCCTGCCATTAATTAATTAATATTAATATATTAATATAAGAATATTAATATATTCTTAATGTAATAATATATTAATTTAATGTAAGAATAAAAGAATATTATTTAATACAAAAAATGTAAAGTCTCCATGTTTTTTATGGCTGAATAGTATTCCATGATATACATATACCATAGTTTATTAATTCATTCATGGGTTGATGGACACTTAGGTTGATTCCACAACTTGGTGACTGGGAATTGAGCTGGCTGCAATGAACATTCTAGTGCAAATGACCTTATGGTAAAATATACTGAATGCTAATATGAAGCAAATAGATAGACAACTACATGCCCACATGAGAAAAAAAATTAAAATCAAGTGGTGGGGGGAGGAGGGAAAGAGGAGATGGGAGGCAGGAGGTTGATTGGTGAGCTCTCAGCTAATTGGCACAATGTAGAGGTATACAGCACACCCTCTGGGGGAAGGGCTCAACTACAACTTGAACTTTACCTAAGAAAGGCAAACAATGTAACCCCAATCATTTGTACCGTCATATTAATCTGAATTAAAAAATATATATATAGTTAGAGGGGTTCATCTGAACATGTGTAGCTCGCCTCAACTGGGCCTTTACATTTACTGGGGGCTTTCTGTCATTGTTTCTGTTTCTGGCTTTCTGAAGAGTCAAGGCTTTAATGTAAGAGCTGAACCCTATTAAAAGGCCAGCCCCATACCCTTAGGTGATGGGCCCTGGAGCCAGATTGCACAGATGAAAATCCCCACTCTGCACTTGCTGTACAACTTTAGGCAGGAAACAGAGCCCTGCTGTGCTCCAGCAACCTCATGTATAAAATGGAGGAAAAAGACAGTACAAAGTTCTTAGGTTGTTGTAAGGATTAAATGAGGTGATACTCAGAGACAGAAAATATTTACAACAATGACAAGCAACAATTACATCAAGTAAGCAATACTTACAACAATTGTACTAGGTGTTCAGTGAATTTGGCTGTCATTATTTTTATTAGCTCAACCTGACATTCAATGTAAGAAGGTGAACATGAGGCATGCATTGGGAGAATTATGTGGCAGGATGAGTGGATTGAAATGCAATCAGAATAAGCTGACTAGTCTACCATCAGAAAGTCAAGACGTCCCACATGGGCTGCTGTTCAGCAGAGCAGGTTCACCCCCTGATGCCTGAGTAGCAGGAGGCATGGAAGACAAGGTGCAAATGTTGGTCATCTAGTGGTGCAATGACAATCAGCCCAGGGAGGCAAGAGGCAATGATGACATTTGAGGCCATGATTGATGTAATTTGATAAATTCATTAATTAGTTTGGCTAATCTCAGTCTATAAACTCTTTTCCTCCTCATTATCAGAATATTTTGGATGGTACTTTTTTCCCCTTTATTTACTCAGATCCACATATCAAATCTCTAGATTATGTAGTAATACACAAACGCATGCTCATAACTCTGTAGAATAATGTACTTGGCACCCATTGTCCAGAATAGATGGCTGGTCCAAGGTGCTTCCACTTGATAAAGTAAACTGTAAACATAGTGTTATCACGAATAAGCTGTTTTAAAATTGTGACAAGGTGTGGGATTAAAGATGGTGGCTGAGTAACAGCTTCTCTGCAACTGGGCATGGCGAGTCTGGGGAGACAAGACTCCAGGCATCTCTGGCCAGTGAGATCTGCCTATGATCATTCCTTTGAGGATACAGGTAGCTAGCAAGGGACTTCTGGACCTCAGGAGGAAGACAAAAAGAGTGGAAAACTGGCAAGTGGTTGCGTGTGTTCGATCGACCTAATCACGCTGGCAACTGTGAGTACAAGCAGCAGTGAGACTGCAAACCAGAAAGGCCTTACCTGTGAACTGTTTTGGTGTTCTTGAACTTGCCGCTCAGTTGAGCTGCCTTGGGGAGAGCTTAAGCAGGAGTATGGAGAACTTTGGGCATTGTCTGGGGCCCCAGACTGAGCCACTGAGCTGGGCACAAAAAGCCATTGTGAAAGAACTGCCCCGGCAAGCTCCGCCCTCAGGGTCCCAGAGCAAGGATCGGGCAGGACAAAGTAACCTAGTGAGTGAGCAGCCTAAAGGCGGAGATTGAAATGCCTTACAGCCTTAATCCTTTTGGCACATTGGAACCTTGAGCTGCTGCCCTGGGTAGAGTGCTGTGACGTCACAGCTCATAGCAACCTCAAACTCCTGGGCATGGTGCTGCCCAAACCTTCATAAGATCTGTGCAGCGACCCCCAACTGGTGACCTGCACCCACCAGGCCTCCACATTCCCTGACCAGGAATTGCAGGAGCCACACAACACTGCGTCCTCCCTCCTATGTCCTCCCAGGCTCCACACTAGCCCGTTCATCGGGCCAGGGACTCTGGTCACTGCATGCCCTCTGGAGCCCTCTCTGCCTCTGTGCAGAGCCCTTCTCCTGGCCAGAGACTGCTGGAGCCTTGGGCTTTCTATGCCAAAGTCACTGGGTGCCGCATTCCCAAAACTGTGCGCACCATCTCCAACCCTGTTGTTGGATCCAGGTGTGTCACATACCGGAGCTGCTTCCACAACCAGAACTCCCTAGCTAGAGCAGCCCCAGAGGAACTACACAGGGTCACTCCCTACAAAGATCCAGCAACAATAGAGTGATCCCGCTGGGGTCTAATCTTGGAGAGACACCTCCCCAACTCTGAAGACAGCCAGAGGCAATGGTGAAAAACAATCATGAGGCAAAAGCAACAGAAAAACTCTGGCAATATGAATAATCAGAGTAGATCAACTCCCCCAAGGATCAATGGGGCAGAAACAGCACAAGTCCCCATGCACAAACAAATAGCTAAGATGTCAGAAATTGAATTCAGGATCTGGATAGCAAATAAGATTGAATTAGAATTCCAAAAGTTATCTCAAGAATTCAACGGATTCAAAGAGCAAATGACCAAAGATTTTGAATCATTGAGATAAGAAGTTGCATTCCCTTAAAGATCTGAGAAACACAGTGGAATCCCTCAATAACAGAATGGAGAAAGCAGAAGAAAGGATTTATGACATTGAAGACAAAGCTTTTGAACACTCTCAAACCCTCAAAGAAGAAGAGAAATGGAGAGCAAAAACAGACCACTATCTCAGACAGCTCTAGGATAATTCGAAGAAAACCAATATTCGTCTTATAGGGATCCCCGAAAATGATGAAGTGGCTTCACAAGGCACAGAGTCTCTTCTCCATGAGATTATGAAGGAGAGCTTTCCAGATATGCCAAGAGATTTCAAAATTCAGATAGCAGACAGTTTCAGAATTCCAGCATGACTCAACCCAAATAAGACATCCCCCAGACACATCATAATCAATTTCACTAAAGTAAATATGAA
>CAUYPK010014590.1:0-21063 GCA_963574355.1 Loris lydekkerianus
GTGGGTCGATGGGCACTTGGGCTTCTTCCATGACTTAGCAATTATGAATTGGGCTGCAATAAACATTCTGGTACAGATGTCTTTGTTATATTGTGATTTTTGGTCTTCTGGGTATAAACCTAATAAAGGAATTATAGGATCGAATGACAGGTCTATTTTTAGATCTCTAAGTATTCTCCAAACATCCTTCCAGAAGGAACGTATTAGTGGGCATTCCCACCAGCAGTGTAGAAGTGTGCCCTTTCCTCCACATCCACGCCAACATCTCTGGTTTTGCAATTTTGTTATGTGGGCTACTTTTACTGGGGTTAGGTGATATCTCAAAGTAGTTGATCTTTGACAAGCCAATTAAAAACATTCAGTGGGGAAAATATCCCTATTTAACAAATGGTGCTGGGTGAACTGGCTGGAAACCTGCAGAAGATTGAAACTGGACCCACACCTTTCACCATTAACTAAGATAAACTCTAACTGGATAAAATATTTAAACTTAAGACATGAAACTATAAAAATACTTGAAGAAAATGCAGGGAAAACTCTTGAAAGAATCGGCCTGAATATTTTATGAGGAAGACTCCCCAGGCAATTGAAGCAGTATCAAAAATACACTACTGGGACCTGATCAAACTAAAAAGCTTCTGCACAGCCAAGAACATAGTAAGTAAAGCAAGCAGACAGCTCTCAGAATGGGAGAAAATACTTGCAGGTTATACCTCCGATAAAGGTCTAATAACCAGAATCCACAGAGAACTCAAACGTATTAACAAGAAAAGAGCATGTGATCCCATCTCAGGTTGAGCAAGG
This sequence comes from Loris lydekkerianus, assembly GCA_963574355.1. Lineage (NCBI taxonomy): Eukaryota > Metazoa > Chordata > Mammalia > Primates > Lorisidae > Loris > Loris lydekkerianus. Next base: position 805 of record CAUYPK010014590.1, read on the forward strand.
GACTTGAAGAGAAACTTCTCTAAAGAAGACAGATGCACGATCTACAAACACATGCAAAAAAGCTCATCATCTTTAATTGTCAGAGAAATTCAGTTTGTACTCTTAACATGACAACTTCTCTCAGCTTACTGGCAGAAAAAAGTCCTTCTCTGTCTGTTTCGAGAGGTACAATAGGAGATTGGTGAGAGTAGGTCTCAAAGATCAGCAGTGACTTCTCCAGATCACTGGGCAGATTGGCAGTAAAACTGGGGCAAAAGATTATTATACTACAAGAGCTCCGGTTGATTTCCATAGTCAAACAGCCTGGGGAGCTAGAGATCAGATGTACTGAGATTTGCTAAAATTTCTCTCCAAAAACTGGACAGAAATGGAAGAAACTCTCTCCCAAGCAACATAGGGTAAAAATGCTTTCAAAACACAGTAGAGTCCCGGGGGCAAGAGATGTTTTTGATAAAAGTTGTGATGACAGCCGTTCACAACAGACCCACATTCAGGGAACTGTTCCAGCATGCCAGAGGTTTGGAGGCTTTTAACTCATAATTCCTCCTTGCACCGCCCGCTAAGCGAAAGCAATGTTAAGGAGCTGACAAACCACAAAAGACAGCAAATGCAGAGTGAATGCTGATCGGAAGAGCAGTTGAAGGTAAGTGTGTATCAAAATGTAATCTGGGGCCATGGGAAAGCCTTATGAGGCTTGAAAGCCCTTCTGATGATTTCCCAGCACACATAGAGGATGCCCATCCAAAGGTGCCCAGCGAGGGAAGGGAAGGAAATGGACATCCCGTCCACTCTCTGGTGCACGCTGCAGATGTGCTATTTAGGTGTAGCGTGCAGTGAGGCTGGCCTACTGCTAAACCTGGGGCAGCTCTTTGCTGAGTGAGAAGACCCATTTCAGTCCTTAATACAATGCTTTCTTATCTTTGTCTCCATTTCCTGGAAGCAAGAGCAGAGTTGAGGAATCGGGGTTAGCTTGGGGGTAAGTGTCACCACATTCAGAAATTTAGTCACCTAGGACAATTCCATCCATACCCACCCCCCACCACCTGCTCCCAACATCCCAAGCAAATCTCAACTGGATAATTTTTCTTGCCTTCCCTTTTCCTGATAACTCTCCTCCACCAAATTCAGATTCTTTAATTAAGAGCAACAGACCCCAAACTTAGAAGATATGTCCCTGTCCTCTTGCTTCTTGCTAATAGCTATGTAAATATGACACCTTACAGAAAAAAAGGCATTCTGAAGGGGTAGAATTAGGGAAGAAAGAAGATCAGAAAGAATGCGTTAGGTATCCACCTCCTATGTCCGTGCCTTGCCCCCCCCCCCATCCTCCCTGCTCTCTTCCTACCTGACCCAGAGTGCCAGGCACCTGCCGCCCAGAGCGCTGACACCCAGGCAAGAGGCCTCTAGCAGCTGCCCTGATGCCTGCTTGACTGAAAATGAAGACAAGTCAATGGACAGAGACCCCACAAGATCTCCAGGTGGTGAGAAAATGAAGACAAGTCAATGGACAGAGACCCCACAAGATCTCTCGGCAATAGGTACCCAGGTTGGTACCAACTGTAGGACTGAGTGTTGGTGCCAATGAAATTCTGCCCCAACCTTCCCTCTATCTGTGGGGGATGCATTCCAAGCCTCTCAGTGGATGCTTGAAACCATGGATGGTACTGAACCTTATATGTGCTATTTTTTTTCTGTACATGTACATACATATCTATGGTAAAGTTTAATTTATAAATTAGGTGCACAATAATGGATAATAAATAGGACAATAATAACAATATACTTTATGCAAGTTATGTGATGTGGCCTCTCCCTCTTTCTCTCTGTCTAAAAATATTTTACTATACCGTTCTCACCTATTTTCAAACTGTGGTTGACCTCTGGTAGCTGAAACTACAGAAAGCAAAACCATTGATAAGGGGGGACCCAGGCACTTCTCTTGACTGTGGCCGTCTTGAGTGGCAGGAAGAGGACTTGACAGTCTAGCAGGCTGACCTCAAGACTGGTCCTAGCTCTAACCGCCTGCCCTCTCAGGTTCTGCCTCAGACACAACTGTGTGTCCTCCAAAGGTCCAGACAGAAGAGGGAAGGGCACAGCCAAGTTTCCCACCCAGACAGTCCTCTCTGCAACTCTTGACTCTTACCTAGTTCCCCTCAGGCGTCTGGGCACAAACATCCCGCTATGTCCTCAAACACGGAGCCCTCTGATGCCTTTTGATGGGACCATGTGCTCAAGCCATTCTGAAGAAATTTGCTATCCAGCACACAGACCACCTTGTCCCCATCCCTTTTTTCCAACAAATCTGAATGGCAGGGACTAAAGACAGTCTTCCTACCTGTGAATCTCTTATTTCTTTTAAGATTGCTGGAAAGGATGGTAGGGCCAAAGGAAAGAAACATTGGGAAGATGCTGCCCCCTTCTGGGAAACATGCTGAAGAAAGACCCCAAAGATCAGGAATTTTTCACCCAGCCTGTGGAGGAAATGCACTGCTCTGTGATCTGGGGATAGTCAAAGAATGTTATTCTAGATGGAATCACCTGCAAGCCAAGGGAATATGCATAAAGTTGATAATCCGATAATCGCTGGGACTTTCTCTGAAAGGTAGGCAAGACCTTCTAGGGGATGCGACAGGATTTAAGAGATTATCGTTATAATAATATGCCATATACCAGTTATGTGATGTGGCCTCATCCCCCTGCCTCTGAGAAAGAACTCAGCATGGCTCAGTCTCCAAGCAACCTTATCAGGAGAAAGAAAATCTCCCTGTGTCCGACAAATCCTTTTCCTGCTACAGTTCAAGTTCACACTCCCATTGGGTCACTGATTGAGGGAACAAACCAGATTTGCACACTTACTATTGCTTATCTCACAAACACAAGCCACAGTCTTGCCCTCAAGGAGCTCATAGTATAGAGTGAGAGGGGCAGAAAATCAGGCCGAGATACACAAGTCACCCGTGTGCATGTGCCTGTGTGTTGAAAGAGTGGCAGGGGGCACAGACTGGGTTGTGGGCATCAGGATCCCAAATGTGTCCTCGCGCCGAGACACAGACGCTGGAGCTGAGCCCTAGGGAGTGCACACGATTTAAACAGTGATGGTCAGGAAAGAAAGCAACCCTCGTGTGAGCATACACACAGGCAGACGTGCCTGTGGGGAGACATTTCTTGTTTCCTTCCCTTTGGGGATGAGAAAACAATAGGCCAATTCTGCCTGAGCTGGACACACACCATTGAAAACAGCCGTACTGTCAGAGTTCACATGCAACCTTCTGTCTATAAATAGCACCCTGCATGCACTTACACACCCTCCTCTGAAAATAGCATTGGCTGTTCTCACAGTGACTTTGAACCGAGAGCTTATATTTAGCTTACTCTCTCCCCTCTATTTATATTTCTTTTGTTTACATAAATATTCCTCACCATTTATTGCTGTCATGTCTGGGCACCTGATGTCATTACAAGAACACATAGCAACTTCATTCCACGTGAACGGGGCAGCTAAATTCATCCCTCTCTTAGCCCTGATCTGTTGTCAAATATGCATTTTAAAATTCCACCACCCCAGGCTTGAAAAAGGACTGGAGAAGTCGTTTGCTTTCCTCCCCCGCCTCCAGCTAGATTCCCTGGAACTGGACTGTTTAAATTACACAGGCCTCCCAGGAAGGGAGCTGCACCCCACCCCCCTTGTCCTAGACTGGCATTCCAGGGCCAGTGCCCTGCCTCTGCTGGAGCAACTGTGAGCGGCTGGCTGTATTCCTGCAACAATCCGATCTCTCAACCAGCACCCCCACTTCATTTCGCCGTGGCCCTCAGCTCTTATTTTTTAATCAATCTTTTCACCATTTTCATGCATCCCCCTCAGAAACTCCCTTCAGGGTCTGTGCTTTCCACAAGGTTGTGGGTTCAGAATCTGGGGGAAACCGTGGGTTTAGTTGGACACCACTGAGGTTGGTGCGTGAATCCCTAGTATGACACCGGAATGGTCACATTTGTCCTGGTTCCACCGCAGGGAATCACAAACAGCTCGAGGAGGCCTATGAACTCTGGATCTTTCTGTGCCCTTCTCTCCTCAGAGTAGAAAGAACACAGCCTTTGGAGTCAGACAGTCCTGGAGGACACACTCTGCTGCTCATGGCTGCCGCGTCTCAGTCAGGCCCATAAACCTCTCTGAGTCTCAGTCTCCCCATCTGTACAGTGGAGATGATGACACTCACCTTTCAAAGCTGCGAGAAAATAGGAAGAGCGAGAAGAATTGGTGTCCCAAGTCACTACCCGTCTGTATTCCCTCCTCCTTTCTTTCCTTGAGAAGTGTGCAAGTTTCTCTCCTGACTTTTTCTTTATTGTTTCAGGTGAATTGGGGGTACAAAGCATTGGGTTACAATGTTTGCATTTGTTAGGTAAAGTCCCTCTCATAATTGTGTCCTGCCTCCAAGAAGTATACCATACCCCCTAACATTGTGCCTTAAGTGGGAGCACACCCATCCCCCACCGTCCTCCCCTCTCTCATTTCCCCACCCTTCACCTTGAATTGATTTGAGTTTTTCTCTTACGTGGGCATGTATTAGATTGTCTACTTCTCTCTTGACGTTTTTAAAAATCCCATTCTAATTCAGATTTCCTATACCGTCTATCAGAAGAGGGGACCTATGGAGTCTAAGGAAGTCTAAATCTGCTCTCTGGAGTGAGCTCAGTGTTGGACGGGAGCAAAGCATTTTAATACAGAGCACAAGCTTGGTGTCATTTTCTGGGTCCCTGGAAGGGGACTATAGGTTGTTGGCTATTTGTATGAACTGCTTTGGGCACAACAGTCCCCAGAATCCTGGTCTGTGGGGCACAGGGTCCGTGGCGGATGTGCACATTCTTCATCTCTGATGAGGACTGAGCAGGAGGAGAGGGGACAGGGAAGAGAGGTGCAGACAGAGGCTCCCAAAGGAAAACACCCAGGTGGGAGCGGGAGCAGACCGCCCCCCAAGGCAGGACCAGCAGACGCCTCACTCTCAGGCACGCTCTCTCTCTCTCTCACTCTTGGCTCCCATCTCCTCCTCTTCTGGCTCTCACTGAACGTACAGCCAGTCTGTTACTTATTCCAGGTAAACTTGCCTTTTATTTCAATCCCAAGCCAAAGGAGGAAAGAACAAAATCAAAAACTCAGAGAAAAATAAAGTTCTAAATTGTATCCCAGTTAAAAGCTCTTCTTCCATATGCAGGTTGGACATGCAAATAACCTGAGTAAAGTGACCTCTCTGTGCCCTGCTCATGATACTCCTCCTCCCGGACAGGGTCAGCACTCTGGCTTCTGGGTGGTGGGTGGGGATTAAGGCCCCAGGTCCCCTGGAGAGCCAGTGGCTGAAGCAGGCACTCACCAAGGAAAGCAAAGGATTCCCTGCTGGACTCATGCCACTTTCACCCAAAGATTATCCTTGAAGAATCCAGTTTCATGTTAAGAGATAGAGCTGAACTCACCAGCTCATGTGTCCTGGTCTTTCCCAGGCAGGGAAGCTGGCCAAGGGCCCCTTCTCTCGCACTTAGCGACTATGGATTTGTTAAGTCCCTACCATGAGCCAGGCACTGTTCTAAGCTCTTGTCATCAATTAATGACTGGTGCAGGGAAAAACCCTCTATGATCATGAAGCTTTAATTAGCCTTCCTGACCCATGGTTAATGATGATCCCTAACATTAATGTGGCACTTCCTTCCTGACATGGATCTTTACATTCACCCTCTCATTTGAACATCATGGCAGCCTCCCAGGTTAGCTCAGTAACCCTGCGGCCACCACTGGTAAGTAAGAGGAGAGACAGACAGCAAGTGGACAGAGAGTGATTCAGAGGCTGAGCTGGAATGAGAACTGGGCTCCTAGCTGTCAATATAGGGCTCTGTCCTCTGCACCCTGTGCTTCTTGCCTTGATGCTAATGAAATGCAAACCTGCCCTTTCTAAATTGCAGTTAATCCTCCAGGGAACCCATCCAGACTGCTTCACCACACTGTCCTCTCCACCTTTGAACGACCACAACCCTTACTCAAGTGTGATGTTAGCTGTTTGGGGTATCGCACACCCATGGTGAGTTTGTAAACTTCTGCTGACAACCTCTGGATCCTAGTAGCACTTCTGCCCAGTGTGCTGCAATGGTTTGTTAAGATGTCACAAGACCCTGACACCTTCAGTTCCCAGAGCCTCAGAATAGGGCCTGAAGCCTCAGAACATCACTTCTAGCTGCAGGTGGCCAAATTGTTTATCCTGGTGAACTCACCAGTTTCTATGGGTCTTAAAACAAAGCTGGGAAGCTCTGCCTATCTCCAGAGCACAGGACACCTGGTTGGTTAGTGGCTGGTAGGTACCTGCAAAGGTGTTTAATGCCAAAGAGACAAACTTCCTATTTTTTCAAGCCGGTAAGAATGGGAGAAGCACCTGGTTATTGCAAATGAGGGCTGAGGGCTTGAGAAGCAATTGATTTCCTGAGAGTCAGGCAGCTAAAAAGTGTCAGAACTGGAGCAGGGCCTGGCTTCTCACTCTGTGTCCATGCCACAGACTCCATTTGTTATTTAAATGGATAAGCTATAAGAATCCAAAGGGTGATGATTTTAAAATAGGTCTAAGGGAGAGGAAAGAGGTCTTTTGACATCCCCATTTCAGTCCCCGGGTAAGTTTTGGGCATTAGGGGCAGGCTGCACCCTGTATTCTGGCTCCAGGGAGCATGGTTGAGGTTTGCCTGCAAGTCAGCAGAACTCACAGGACAAGGGAACAGGGAGAGAGAGTCCACAGAAGCAGCTGATTCAGAGAACAGGCCTTTGACCTTGGCTTCAGATGGTCTGCATCTCAAAGGATGGCTGGAACCACTTGACCGAAGTCTCCATTCCCATACCAGGTGTCAAGTCACCTGCAAGCCAAAGAGAGCAGTAGCTGCAGGTTGGAGGTTAGATTTTGCCGGAACTGGGTGCATGTGGCCCTCATGCCCCACCCGTGCCAACATGATGAGTGAATACAATTTTGTGAGACGGGAACAGAAGAGAAGCCGAGCAGAAACTTTTGGCATGCGATGCACCAGGCAAGATGCTGAGACAATATGTGGCCTATCAGCAACTTGCTCTCTGCAGCACTCTGTCCAGGCTGTTAGGAAAACGATTTATGGAAAAGGATTACGAGACACCCAGAAACCACAGCCTGGAGTCTTGTCTCTCCAGTTAACTGGCTCTGGGACATTGCAAAGTTACTCTTCATCTCAGGGATCAGTTTTCTCATCTGGGAGGACATGAGAAGCTTGACCAGATAGTACCTACAATTTTTTTTATATTTCTGAAATTCTGATTAGTTCCTCTCTCCTGATGTCTTTAGATAGCAGTAAAAGCTGCTAGTGGTGTGCACAGGTACACTAGCCCTGCCTGTCTGTAGCAGAGAAGATTAACCATCACTAGGATTAGCATACAATCAAATCAAGCACAAACTACAACGCCTAGCCTAACGCCTGACATAAATAGACTTTCAATAAATGTGTGTTGAGGGAGAAAAGGAAGAAAGGAAAAAAGGGAGGGGGAAAAAGAGGGAGGAAGAGAGCTTAGGCCAGTTGAGGCAAACTGTGTTTTTTTCTATATATTTAAGTTTTAATTTCTACCTAAATAATGAAAGCTAGAATTACTTTGGAAAATTTTATTATTTTCTAAGAGCTGAAACCTATGAATGATTTAATCCTTATACCCAAACTCTGTGAATGATGCTATATATGTCCCCATTTTACAGATGAAGAAATGGAAGCACAGAGAAATTGACTAACTTTCCCCAAGTCACCCAGCTAGCAAGTGGTAGAGACAGGAGCTTTCTATCTGGTCTTCCCCATCTGTGCTCTCCACACCCCCGGAACACCTACCACCATGTTCAGGTAAGTAGGAGAATAAGAAGAGAGAATAATTAGGGCTGAGAAACCAAAGATGAGCAGAGCAGGTAGAAGTCTAGCCTCAGGAAACCATGTAAAGCTTGCTCCACCTGGATCAGGAAAAAAAGCTTAGACTCTGGGAAACACTAAGATGGTCGAGGCAATTGTCTGGTAATTGACTGATGTAATTGATGTATACAGTTTATACTCCTAAATACCCTCCCTGCTTGCTGGGAGTCTCTGCCACAGTTACACAGTTTAGTAGAGAGAGCCATGGGGGCCAAAGCACACCTGAGTATGGACACGGTTCTTCCATTTACCATGTGGTCTTGGGCCAATCATACCTCTTTTTGCCTCAGTTTCCTTATCTGCGGTCAAAGATTTCAGATTGTCTTTAAACGTCTAGCCTAGAGCCTGACAAATTATCAGCTTTTAATGATATAACGTCTTTTCACTTCTCCTTTGCTGCTTAGATTCTAGAAACCTAACCTCAAATTATATTGTTTCTTTGAAGATAGAGTAGTGAAACCCAAAGGGGGCTATATCTCCAAGGTCAGAGTCCCAAGAAAGATCCTCAGGCTGTCAGATGGTTGCAAGCATGCAGGAAGCTGGGGTGCTCGTGAGCTAAGCCAGAGCTTATCACCTTAGGCCCAAGCTCAGGCCCACCCTCTACTCCCAGGCAGGGATCCACAGATAGCTCACCCTCATCAAAGCTTTTGTTAGGTGCGGCACTCTGCAAGCTTCCTTGGCAATAAGTTCCTTCTCTTGTCTAACTGGCATCCCTTCTATTATAATTTGATCTCACTTCCTTTGCTCTGACTCTAAGGGGAAAGAAGAACAGCTGGTCATCACCACCCACATGCTGGCCCTTCCGCCAAAGGATACTAGTGCCAGAACCTGGGCTTCCAATAGCCCGCACTTTCATCCTGTCGTAAAACTCGATCCAGCTGAGTTGGGAGCTTTGTGGTTTACATGTCAGTTGAGTCAACCTCAGTGGGTACCAGGCAGTCTGTGGGCAGCAGAAGATATTTCCTATGCCCTGGGAGTGGGCCTCACAGTCTTACCCTAGTGGCAGGTGGAGCTGGGTCCACCTGTCGCCCCAAGAGCTGTCTACTAAGGTGTGAGTGAAGGGCAAGGGTTTCTGGATGTGTCTACTGGGCAGAGGAGCAGATGGGGGAGGAGGAAGGGACTGATGGGAAGAAGGATGTTTAACGGTTTCCTAGAATAGTGTGAGTGCCCCCAAAAGGAAATTTAAACAGTTTACCAATATGTGAAAAGTTATCAGCATCAGTAGTTAACAAAAAATATAGGTTAATTGTAAAAGATATCATATTCTGCCTATTGGTACATTTTGATTTGTATTTGCTTTTTGTGGTAAGATGCAGTTTTATTGGAAATGTGGGGACTAACCACACTCACATACAACTGACAGAAGTACATGCTGGATTCAACCTTTTTTTTGAATTGTTGGAGTTTTTGGCCGGGGCCGAGTTTGAACCCACCACCTCCGGCATATGGAGTCAGCACCCTACTCCTTGAGCCATAGGTGCTGCCCTGGATTCAATTTCTTAAGAGAGCAATTCTTACTATCAACCAAAGCCCTTACAACACTCTTCAAACAAAAAACATATTCACATGTTCTATAAAAATACTGCCCATCACGTGTAAAATCAATTAAGCCGAGTTCACTGTAGCATTTTTAACACCTGCAAAACTATTTCAGAACAAATTACAATCCAGTCACAAGAATCTATTTAAACAAAGTGCATCATGATCATGAAAAATTGTGCAACCATTAAATATAAAGAACACAAAGACAGGGAAATGGTCAGAATACATTAAGTGAAAAAATTGGTATTAAAAAAGCTTATACAAATCTATCTTTTAAAGACGGGAAGGAAAAAGGCCAGAACAGTCTCGTGGTTTGGTCCCCATTAGAAAGTGGCCAGGGAGAGCCACAGCTTGTGTATCTGATCACAGACCTTTGGTATATTTTAGCCTCATCTGTTACAGCTGAGCTAAATTCAGTCTTTAAATCTTTGATCAAAAAGTTCCCCTATATGACCCAGCACTTCCAAGGGAAATGAAAGCAGAGTACACACAAAGATTTTAACATGAACGTTTATAGCAGAATTACTCAGAATAACCACAGAAAGGGGGGGCGGGTGCAACCCAAGTGTCCATTAACTGATGAACAGAACGTGGACTGTCAACATAATGGAACGTTATTCACCACGAAAGGGAACGAAGTGCTGGTACATGCTGCAATGCAAACTTATAAATGCCACACAGAAAATGCTGGATATGGTAGGGTTCCACTTATACAAAACATCCAGAATGGGCAAATCTGTAGAGACAGAAAATAAATCAATGATAGTCTAGAACCATGGGCAAGGGTAACAGCAAATCAGAATGAGCTTTCTTTTGGGGGTGATGGAAAGTTCTAAGATCTGATTGTGTTGATAGTGGCACAATTCTGTGAAATACTGAAAACCACTTATTTGTACACTTCATAAAAGTGTACGTAAAACAAGTACATTTCATAATAGATAAACTATATCTCAAAACAAAGCTTTTAAAAAGTACCCCAGAGGATGTTGTACCTTGAGAGATACAACCCTCTGAATACATGTATTCACTCAGTGAATATTTTTCTATTTCTCTCCATATGCCAGGTATGACTCTAAGAATACTTGTGTGAAGGAAATAGAACTTACGCACCATATTTAAACGACCTGCAAATGAGTTTATAGGTTGATATTTATTAATAGACTCTTAAATATTTCTTATTATTCTACCAACTCTCAGGCTTTGTCTGGCATACAATAGACCCTGTTCAACACAGGTTGTTGCATAAATTAAGTAGATGTAAAAAGGGCCTGAAAGTTGAGAGAGAGGAATAGAGAGAGTCATTCCTTCCCTGAGCTGCTCCCTGGTGTAGCATCTAGGAAGAACAGTGACAAGGAAAAACTGAATCAAAGCTATGGGAAGAACTCAGATCTTCTTTTGGCTTCCTGGGACCAGGGAGAAATTTTTCTGAAGCTCAATTAGGTAAGAGTTTGGCAAGTGGTAGCGTGTGTGTGTGTGTGTGTGTGTGTGTGTGTGTGTATGGCCATCCCCTTAAATGATATTTTTCAAGATATTGCCCAATATCTTGGTGGTGGTTCAAGTGCAGAGCCTAGGAGCTTCTAATTTTCCCAATGCCTGAGCTCCAAGCCTCTTTCCATCACCACAGCCCACCATTTCTTGGGGGAATTTTAACGGCCACCTCTGCTGAGTTTCTTCTGTGCTTCCATCCTCTCATTGAACTCAAGGTTCCTATTTGCCACTGGGCGCCTAGTAGGAAAAGATTGTGAACATCAGGGTCTCCCACCCCCACCAATCAGCATCTCTCCACCCCCAAAACAATCTGATGTTGAGGTTGGTTGTTGTGGTCGTATAATATAACATTGGAAGCCCACTAAATGAACCAAGGGAGCATGGTCAATGCAGTTATAGAACAACTGTGCAACAGGATACTGTGTAGTCAAACAGTCCTGCAGCAAGTGAATTTAATTATAAGGGAGGAGTTGACCTTGACATATTATTAAGCAAGAAATGGTGGTTGCAATGTGCCATGTATAGTTATCATCTCAATTTTATAAGTTATGTCTATTTGGAGGGAGGAAAGCAGTAAGAGGATTTTTACACAGGAGAGGACTCAGGGGCGAGGGCAGCATGGTGTTGAGGCATCTGGTGAATTCATGTGCTCACATGTGCACAGAGGAAAGGGTGGCTGTGCATGTGCGTGAACCCAATGACAGTGTCATCTTAGGTTGGGGTGTTGTGGCCAATGTTTATGCAATTCTGTGCTTTATAAAATTTTCCAAAGTTGTTATAGTGAACAAAAGACAAAATATTTTAAAAACTAAAAAAAGTAAAACAGAGGTCTATTTATTCCAGGTGAAAAGTATAGCAGTTACTAAAATTAGTACTCTCAGGAGGTCAGGTAGAAATTCGTCCTACAAACTACCCTGTCCGATATCCTGTCCGATATGGCTTGCCCTGAATCTGACAGGTCTAAAATGGCAGAATGACCAGACAATGAAAGAACGTCACTCCGTAGTCACCGGCCACAGGGAGACCTCAGCTGCAAGGAGAAAAAGGGTGAGTGTTCTCTTTCAAAATGAAATAATAATAATTCAGATGTGTAGAAGTTTTCCTCCTTAAATCCGGAACTAATATGTTATATTCTGGTAAGTGTGAAACGTGTCACTCTCAGTGTGATTTGGAACTGCAGTGAGCACAGTCCAAGGTGAAGGCAACAGCTCTGGCTCCCAGCTTCTCCCTCTGAGCCCCGAGCCCAGCCCACAGAGGCAGAGGGTGGCTCAGGAGGGGCTTCCCAAGGAAGTCAGAGTACAGCCTCTCTGGAATGCAGTCTCAGAGGGCTTCTCAGAGGAGAAGGAAGTTTAGAAATGAATTGACATATGGTAAAGGATGAAGCGATCTGGAAGAAAGTGAGTATGAAAACAATTATCTGTTCCTAAGGAATAGGACAAGTCTCCTATTAAAACTTCAGCCCACATTGGGTTTCACATTCTCCTACTCAAGGACTTCATAAAAGACCCACGTGTGTCTGGCCCCAAGAAGAGGGTCATTTTGGTGGGACTCCTGCAGTTGTGGGCATTACCTATTCTGGGAAAGGAATTTGGCCAAATGTCCTGGGATTTCTTCTTATACTCTATAGAGCACTGGGGCAGTGGAGGGGGAGGTAAGGGAGGTGATGAAGGCAGTAAAGAGTCCCCCTCCCACCACCACGCCTCTCCTCCCCCCACCAGGACAGTGGTGACTGGGAGAACCCGGTGACCTTGCACTAACAGGATTTTCTACTCACAACAGAATCTTTTCTGTGTTGTTTTCTGCAGTTTCCCCAGAGCGGAGTACAGTAGCTGGCATGCAACAAGGGACCCAACAACTGTGTCGTGAATGAATGTGTACATCCTGATGGGCTGAAGGAGGCGCGCTAATCCCACCCCATTTGATTGAGGGAACACCATGATTTGGAGACTCCTCTGAGACGTCTTTCCTTTCTGGAGAGATCCCAGCAGAAATCATAGACCCCTGGGGAAGGGGAGAAAAGGGCTTCCCCTTGCACACTGCTGCTCTGTGCCCTGGCTAGACCCACTCTCGGGGGTGGGGGGTCCTCTTGGGGCAGTGAAGGGGCTGTTGTTGTGCGTGTGTGTGGTGGGCTGTGGGCTTCCCGACAGTCTTAGAAGGTGAGCACTGAGCGGCCTCCCTGGACTGGCAAAGGCACTCGGGAGGGGTTTGAGCTTGGGGTCCGATGCTGGAGGGGAGGGAAGCTTCCAGGCATTCCCCTGAATTTGCCTTTCTCTGTCTTCAGTGTCTCAGATCCAGCCACCTCTCCCTTCCCAGAGTCTTACTCAGGAGAGGGAGGGTGAGCACCCTATCCCCAGAGACCCTCAGGGAGAAAAGCATTTTCTTATCCTCCCCAACTCCTGACGGGATATTGTCTCCTCTCCCCAGACTCTGTGGCCTGGAAAGTGAGCTGAGATGCTGAAGCAAAGCAGAAACTGAAGACGGACGTCCCAGCAGAATTTCAGAGACAGGAGGGGCAGAGCTCAGCCAGGGTTAGGATGGAAAGGAGAGTATCTGCGCTCACAGCCTGCTGCTGAATACCTGACTCCTGCACACAGGAGCTGCATACACGCACACACACGTACACACATACTCATATGTGCTGCACACACATATACATACCACTTGCACATATACACACTGCACACACTCACATACATGCTCAGAAACATGCATACCCACACTCACACACAAACACATTCATATATACTCACACTCTCACACACGCTCCGTGTCTTCCTCCCTCCTTCCCTCTCACACCCGCTCACCTTTCAGCCTGCTTCTTATTTTTGAGTCATTGTTTCTTAGGTCTGAGTTCCCAAGTTTTTTTTATCAACTTGTACCTGACTGAGTGGGAAAGTGACAGGCTGTTTGAGATTTTTTTTTAAATTATACATTTGAAAAATTCTGTTTGTAGCTGGAAGTGGTGGCTTGCATCTGTAGTCCCAGCTGCCGGGGAGGCTAAGGCAGGAAGATCACCAGAGCCCAGGAGTTCAAGGCTACAATAAGCTATGATTACTACACTGCCCTCCAGCCTGGGAACCTAAGCAAGACCCTATCTCTAAAATATACATATATATGTTTATAAAGTTTTACCAATATATTACAATACAATAGTAACATAATCATTACAGAAAAATTAAATAAGGGCCAAGAAAAGAGTTCACTATCATGTTTCCAGAGCAACCACTCTTACAACCAAGCAGTAGAACCTTCCAGATACCTTTTATGCTTAATTTTTCCTATGATAATATAAATATGGATACAGACTATATAGATATAAACATATAAATTTTAAATTTAGAAAATGAGATTGTGCTCTTATAATATGCATTTTTATTTATTTCCTATACAAAAAACATATGAACTTATTTTCATGCCAAAATAATACATCCATAAAAAAATCACACTAACAGGACAGCACCTGTGGCTCAAGGATTAGGGTGCTGGCCCCATATACCAGAGGTGGTAGGTTCAAACCCAGCCCTGACCAAAAGATGCCCCCCAAAAGAAAAAACAAATCACACTGACAAAAGGTTATGCTAGTGGATCATAGGCATAGCTAACCAATTCTCTATTGCTGGACATTTAGAATATTTTCAAATCTATAAAATGAATTTAATTATGGCCACAACTTATCTATCCATCAGTGATACACTTTTAGCAGTGACTTTGCTTTTGTGGTCACTCCAGTCACCTGTTTTCTTGGTAAAGCTCAGGTAAAAGACAACAAAAAAACAGTCTATTTAAAATAAAGAAGTTTTCTCAAAGTAATGAGTTTGAATTTTATGCAGGAGGGGAGAAGAGGGAATGAAACTGGAGTGTGACCCAGGACTGTGGCTGGGAACAGAATGAATGGCTAAGGCCGACTGTGGAGACGCAGATGGAGAAAGAGTCTGCTTGATCTCTCATCACCCCCCGAGACAGACCTTCCAAGGAGCTAACAAAGCCCCAAGTTTAAGGACTCTTGCCTGCACTGGTCCCTCCCAAGACCTTTCCAGGGAGAGACCTTAGTAATACTCTCACGTGGTAGTGTGGTCCTGACAATTTTGCAGGAGTAAGATATTTTTATTGCATTTTGGTAAGATACTGCATTCTTTTATCTCTTCTCTCCTCTTGAACTCCCCCTTGATGGGGAGGCACCAGACTGGCCCTGAACATTTTTAGGATAGAGGTGAGGGTGTTTTTAGTCAGTTAAAGGGTTTCTAGCTACCCTCATGGGGAAATGGCTTCCAGAAAACAAGGGATCCCATCCACTATGTGATTCTTGTCATGCTGAGGCAGAGGGCCTAGGGTGAGATTGCAAGGTGCATTCAGCCTGTGCCTTCTCCACCTGAAGTACACGGGTAGTGGAGAGGGACAAAGTTGGAATGAAGGCGCCAACAGCTAGTCCATGGCAAAGACTGTTCTGATTATCCAAGGTATGAGGTGGAAAGCCAGCAAGCCTGTTCTCATGGATTCCTTGTCAGGATAGAAATTCTCTCCCACCAGAACTACACTCGGCAATGCAAAATATATAATTATAAGTACACCATACATTTTTCCTTTTTGATAGAACGCAGATAAAAATAAAATTTCTTGGAATTTCTCTATTTATAGGGTTGAAATTTATGGCAGTGCTACAAGCAGTTAGCGCTTTCGTCAAGCCACATGTTTAATGGGTCCTGATCGTTGCTTCTGAAAAACAAACCACGCTGGAGGAAAGACTGAATTATCTTTCCTTTCTCTCTGCAGAAAATGCAAAGCTGTCATCATATGAAGAGGTGAAAGAAGAGAATGTGACAAAAGGTAATTAATAAAAAATAGTTATTTTCCTGAATTTGGGGATTTTTTTTTTTGTAGTTGTCCACTTTGTAAATGTTTAATTTGTTGTGACGTTTCTGTTCATGCTGAATAAATGTTTTTGTACTTAATTCTGCCTGCATAGATTTTGCATTCTGAGCTTAAGCCTGTCAAAGCCTGGCTGCATCTCTGGCAACTCCTGTATTTCCCAAGTACGCTGCCAAACACAGGGAAGTTTCCACACTTAGTGTTTACTGGTCTGGACCAATAGCCATCAAACTTGCACGGGGCAGATGCAGGCCCCCTGAAAGGCAGGGAGACCGAAGAGCCGGTCTGGGGTGTGTCCTCAGTATTTAACGTCTAAGATTCCTTGACAAACACATTGGCCTGCCCCATTCCTGAGTCTTTGATCTTTCCTCTCTCCCTGTCACCAGCACTACTTTTGCATTTTGCCCTGCTCCCCTCTTCATCTTTTCCCCTGATTCACCTGTCTCACCTCATTCTCTTGTTTTCCCTCCAAATCTGCAGTAGAGATTGTCAAAAGGAGCTAGGACTGCAATGCTGTGGGTAAGGAAACTGAGGCTCTGTGGCCAGCCTGGCACCCACTTCAGATACCAGCCAGTTCTGTGGGTGATGCGTGTGTAAGTTAATGGGGCCCTCCTACAGTTAAGCCTCTCCGGACCTTTTCACTCTGAGTGGAAGAGACCGTAGATTTTACTCAGTCTAATCCCTTAATTATACAGGAGAAGTAAGGAAGGCCCAGGAGAGTAAGTCACTTGGCCAAGGTTGCACAGCAAGCTGGTGGCAGAGCCGGGACAGAGACTCAGGTCTCCTTCCTCCCCTGTTAGGAATCTTCCTGCTAAACCACCATGTCAACAACTGAGAAAACATGCTGGTCGACAGTGCCCATGAGTTTGCCAGCTGCGCTGAGAAGTGCTGCCGGGGATGAGAGCTGTGAGGGGTTCCGGACGCCCTGGGTTCCACACACACCAACAAGCACACTACATCAACTTTGAGACCCTAGCTTTGATACTCCTCTTTGAGTATTGCTGAGGACAGTGCTGTCTTCTGATGATCACCTCCACCCCAGGTGTCCACCATCAAGGTCAGGGATGCTGGTAAATGTAAGTGAGGGGACCTTCCCCAGCAGGATGGGTTCTGGACGTCCTGCTGGGGCTGGCAGAGGGCAGGCAGGCCGGGAGCCCCCATCCAGGCAGGCAGTGATCACAGAGGCAGAATAAGGAGCTGCCTTTGGAGGGACATGGGACGGAGGGCAGAGCAGCCAGGCCTGTGGGCAACACGAGACCCCAGCAAGCACAGAGGAGCCAGAAGCGGCTCGGTCTGGCACAGGTCCTGCTAGTTACTCAGAAGGATTTCACTGTCCTCTCAGTCTGACCAGACTCCCCACAGCCCACCTCTCATCCCTAATCGCCAAAGTCATTTGGTCAAACTGGATGTATAATGAGGAAATCTAGGTTCAAATTTTGTTTTTTACCATTATTTTCCTGCATTGTACTGGGCCAGCCCTTCTCACTTTCTGCTCCATTTCCTCATCTGTAGAGTGAGGTCACACACACTGCAGTGACCTGTGGCCAACCGACAAGTTCCGGGAAGCAGGGACAATCCCAAGCATTTTCAGGGCCTTGGTCTAGCTTGCCCATCCTTGTGCTTCCATGGCTGGCAGAGGGTGCACTGACACCCAAGGTCTCTGTGCCGGGCCACGGGGTGAGGCGTCCACTCTCAATACCCAAAGGTTTCCTTTAGCATCCCTGGGCCTTTTTGAAAAGTGCCTACTTCCTTGGCCCCATTGTCTGGGCTGCCCCCGGGCCAAAGCCCGATAGTCTTTAAGTTACTTCCTAACGCCCTACAACAACTGTGCAGAGCACAGCTGGGAGCAGAGCTACCCATCTGAGCCTGTGTCCTCCCTCTGGCCTGAGGGGTGCTATCCAGGCAGCGGTGGAGCCTGCGCTCAGAGGCACGAGGGTGGGCTATGCCTGAAGCATCCCCGGAGAGCCCCTGGGTTTGTGTGCAATGCTGGTCCCCTCTGCCTTTTCTGAGACCCCCACCCTGACCAATCTCCAGGAATTGCTTGCAGGGCTTCAGGGAGGAGAGTGGGCTACAAGGAGAATTTGGCAAGTGGTAAATCTGTCTTCGAGGATCTCACAGCCAGCAGCGTGGGCACTGTCCACCTGGCCAGCCTCCCACCACCACAGGCTTCCGGGATGCCTGCTCAGCCCACATCCAGGGGTGAGAGCCAACCTCAAGTCCTGTGCCAGTGCCAACTTTGCATCCATGCTGAAAGAAGGCAAGCGGGGAAGAAGGAGACCAGAGGGAAACGAGGAGAAGAAGTCCCGCCGAAGTCCTACCTCCTCCACCAAGCATCCCCTGCTACCTCGAGCCCCTGGCCTCACTTCCCCTCCACCCCCACCGGGCTCCCAGAACATTCACCAGACCTCCCCCCCTCCCCCCGCCATCAGCATGGACGTAGCTTGTACGTTCTCGCGGCCCTCTTGTGTGAATGAACCTTGTCTCAACCTTAGGAAGCTGATGTAAATGCAAGCAGGATATACTGTGATACATTCTATGATATATCTGTGAGCCCAGCACTAGCACAGGGCAGGTGATTAGAACCATTAGCTGACCGGGTCATTCCTTGTGGTGACAATATTAAGAGAAGATGGATGGTGAAGGATGGACAATTCGTGACTGTGCTTACAGTGGATGTGATCTCATCTGGAGCCCTGAGTTCCAGACCATGCTCAGAGCATTAGCTCATCCTCCTACAGAGGGAATCCCATATACTTCTGTCCTCACCGACTAAGTGACATGTGGCACACTGTGGCATGCAGAGATGTTAGTAAAGGGAAGGTGGAAGAGAGCTAGTATACAGAAAGTCATTTAGCTATCACTAAGACCCAAGAATTTTCTTTCATTGTTGTTGCTGCTGCTGTTTTAGGGACAGTGTCTCACTCTGTCACCCAGGCTGAAGTGCAGTGGCTCAGTCATAGCTCACTGCAGCCTCAAGCCACTGGGCTTAAGCTATCCTCCCACCTTAGCCTCCTGAATAGCTGGGACTCCAGGTGTGCACCACACCTGGCTAATTTTTAATCTATTGTAATTTTAAAGACCAAGGGGCTCACTAGGTTGCCCAGGCCCATCTCAAATTTTTAGCCTCAAGTGATCCTCTCACCCTGGCCTCCCAAAGTTCTGGGATTACAAGTGTGAGCCATTGTGCCTGGCCCCAAGAATTTTCTCTAACACCCTCCACTACCCTGCTTCCCTCGCCAGTATATCCTCAACCAGAAAGTTGTGAGAAATTCTACCAGCTAATCAACATCAAAAAACCTCTTCACAGAAACCACTGTCCATATTTTCTAAGATGCGCAAGATGGGTGCATGCTTCCACCTTTGGTATCTACAGAACTCAACCCTTGAGATGGGAAAACAGCAAGGCAAGGGCCCACACCCCTTCTAAAACTGTGGCAGTGTGACCTACATGAGGAACATGTGCCACAGGGGTCAGAGGACTCTGTCCTGGTGCCTGGATGGCACTGACCATTATCAGGAAGGACACTCACGTTTTAATGCTCCTTTCTTGCAAGGAGAATGTCTCAGGCAGGTGTTATAATCTTGTTCACAATTCTCAAACCCTTAGCTCCCATATCAACACAAGGAAAACAGGCCTCAGCAGACCACAATAGCCAGCTAGTTTTATATCATTTTTCATAAATTACGTTAGCTTTTTGGTCTCCAACTATTTAAGGCAAATAATGCTGTTTTTTCACTGGCATCATTGATGTAGGTTGCTTCTAAAATAACTACATTAAGCCACCAAAAAGTGGGCCTGGCTAAAGAAAAAGTATTAAATAAATATCACAATGTTTGCAAATATGCCAAAAATGAAAAAAAAGTTGTACACCCACGACTAATGGTTGGGAAGCACCAGGACTGTGAGGGGAAAGAAGTTAGAAGTGCCTGGTTTTTATCCTTGTCTTGACACGCTCCTGTGTGTGGCCTTGGGAGAGCCACTGTATCTCTTTGTGTGTCTGCTTTCCTGTATATAAAATGAGGAGCGTTGGTAGACCAAAAGCTTTCAGAGTAAATTTCAATTCTGAAATTCTGGTGTTAGGACTAGTGGGCCTAGGCTAAGACAAAGGTGTCAGGCCTAGGCTATAATGGAAACATACTGGTTAACTCCTGGCAAATTTCTGGACTGCAAGCTTTCAAAAACAAAAAACTAATTAATTAAAAAACAAATATATATATGAAAAAAGTCTAGTTCATCCTCAAGATAAATGAGAAAGTACTAATTGATTTCTTGTTCTAGTTCACCCCCAGTTTCTTGCTTGACTAACTCCCTGGGAAATGAACTGGGAGGCACCAACTGTCCCCCGACTGACCTTTAAATAATACCAGGTATGGAAAGTACTGAAATTAAGATGTATGGGGGGAAATATTAAAACAAAGATGTGT
>CAUYPK010014591.1:0-12750 GCA_963574355.1 Loris lydekkerianus
ATAGTTTCAGAACACCAGCATGACTCAACCTAAATAAGAAATCTCATAGACACATTCTAATTAGCTTTGCCAATGTTAATGTGAAAGAGAAAATTCTCCAAGCAGCCAGACATAAGAAAACGATAACTTAAAAGGGGCAGAATATTAGAATGACTACAGACCTATCTGATTAAATCTTATAAGCTAGAAGATGGTAGTCATCAAATTTTAATCTCTTTAAACAAGCAAAAAAACAAAAAAACTTTCAATGCAGGATCCTATATACAGCTTAACTAAGGTTCATTTATGATGGAGAAATTAAATATTTTATGACAGTCACATTTTGAAAAAATCTGCCAGATTTTTTAAAATTTGAAAAATCCTGCTAAATCAGGTCATCAGGATATTCTCAGACCTAACCTCCATAATGAATAGCACAATCCTCCACAACCAAAGCAAACTCACTCAAAAACTACTGTTCAAATTCCAACTTCCACAGTGGCTAAAATATTAAAAATGTCCAATGGACTTTCAAAGAAATTTGATACCCAAAATACTCCCAGGCTGATCAATACTCTCAATAAATGTGAATGGCTTAAATTGCCTCCTAAGAGGCACATGTTGGCTGACTGGATCAAAAAACTCAGGCAAGACATTTGATGCATTCAAAAATTTCACCTTAATTTAAAAGATAAACATAGACTCAGGGTGAGGAGATGATCATCTGTAATTGTGGCAAATGGAAATTAGACTAAAGCAGGTGTTTCAATTTTATTTGCATATAAAATAGGCTTTAATCCAACAAAAATAAGGAGAGATAAAGATGGTCACTTCATATTAACACTCAACATGATGAGATTTCAATTATTAACATTTATATACCCAACCAGAGTGCACTTAAATTTATAAGAAACAATCAAATAGACATGAGCATAATGATTTCCTTTAGAACCATAACAGTCAGAGATTTTAATACCTCTTTGGCATTGTTGAATAGATCCTCCAATAAGAAGCTAAGCAAAGAAATTTCAGACTTAAATCTACTCATTCAACAATTGCATTTTACGAACATCTACAGAATATTTTATTCCAACAAAACTGAATACATGTTCCTGTACTCAGACAATGGATTATCCTCCAAAATTGATCACATCTTTGGTCACAAGTATAACCTTAGCAAATGTAAAAGAATACAAATCATCCCTTATATTTTCTCAGTCCATGATGGAATAAAAAATGAACTCAGTAACAATTCACATATCCATACAAAAACATAGAAAAAAAAAATAAACTCATGCTGAATGATACCTGGGTTATGGATGAGAGTAAGTAAAAAATTACCAAATTTTTGATACAAAATCACTAAATACCAGAAACATGGGTTAACCATAAAGGAAGTCCTATGAAGAATATTTTTACTGTTGCAAGACTTCCTCAAAAGAATGGAAAGAAAGAAAGTCAGCAAACTAATGGGTCATCTCAAGCAAATGGAAAGAGAAAAATATTACAACTCGAGATCCAGCAAAAGAAAATACATAACTAATATTAGTCCAAAACTAAATGAAATTGAAAACAAAATACTCATACAACAGATATATCAATCAAAAAGTTGGTTTTGTTTTTAAAGTCAATAAAATTGTTAGCTAACTTAACAAGAAGCAGAAAAATAAAACACCTAATTTTATCAATTAGAAATAATAAAGGCCAAATAACAGCAGATTCCTTAGAAATTGAACAAAACCTTAATAAATATTACATACCAATCTATTCTCTTATTAATAAGAAAAGAAAAAGTGATCTAATTTCACTGGGCAAGAGGTATGCAAAGAAACTGTTCTGAAGAAGACAAACACATGATCTAAAGACACATGAAAAAAAAAAAAGGTCATTATCTATAGTAATCAGAGAAATGCTAATCCAAACTACTCTGAAATGCCATCTAACTGCAGTAGGAGTAGCCCACATCACAAAATCCCCAAACCACGAATGTTGGTGTGCATGTAAAGAAAAAGGAACAATTCTGCACTGCTGGTGGGAATTCAATCTAGTACATTCCTTTTGGAAGGAAGACTGTAGAATCCCCAGGGCTCTAAATGTAGACCTTCCATTGGATCCTGCAATTACTCTTCTATGTGTATATATAAAAGAAAAAAATCATTTTGTAACAAAGATATTTGCACCAGAGTGTTCATTGACACTTAATTCATAATTGATAATTCGTGGAAGAAGCCCAGGTTCCCATCAATTCATGAATAGATTAGCAAATTATGGTATATGACCCACATGGAATAATATGCAGCATTAAAAAAATTAGACTTTATCTCTTTCATGTTTATATAGATAGACTTGGAAAAATATCTTCTTAGTAAAGTAACTCAGGAATGGAAAAAAAAATCCAATGTACTCAGTACCACTGTGAAATCAATTCATAAGCCCTTACACTTACATATGAAAGATGAGGCACAACTATAGCCTAGGAAGAAGGAGGGAAGGAGAGGAGTGTGGAAATTGTGGAAGGTGGGTCAACAGAGAGATGGGTAATAGAGGGACCATAGCTGTGGATCATATTGCAAGTACAAGTCAGATCTATCAGGTATAGAACACCAATGCCTTAGCACTGTAATTGGGTAAATGAGGGAGGTGAAGGCTATGTTATTTAATAGGATGTAAGCACTTAAATTTGTATCAATAATAAACACATTGAATCTCATAATGGCATAAATATATTCATGGTCTATATAAAAATGACTTAGTAAAAAAAATAGTTATACTTTAAAGGTTCAGGAAAAAGTCTAGTAGTATATAAAATATTTTGTGCACATATCCCAAATTAAATATATACCAGGATTGCTGGTCAAGTTCAATATGGAAAAATCAACTAATAGAACACACTACTTTAATATAATCAATAATGAGAACCATACAGTCACCTCAAGAGACAGAAAAAAGGCTTTTAACACAGGCAAAATTTCTTGTTGATAAAAAACTTTTAAAAATACTAAATGAGGGGAGGCGCCTGTTGCTCCATAAGTAAGTTATCAGCTCCATATACAGGGTTCAAACACAGCCCCAGAAAAAATGCAACAACAATAACAGAAAAAATCTTAGATGAGAAGGGAATGTTGTCATGACTCTAATAAGATTTACAGATGAGTGGAAACATATAACATGCTATATTCACAAAATAGAATATTTATCAACAATGAAAAGGAATTAAAATCGCATTTATGTTACAATAGAAATAAACCTTAAAATTTTTTATGAAAAGGGGAAAAAGACACATACAAAAGACCATACAGGGCATGACAACACAGAGGAAAACATCAAGACAAAACTAATTGTCTGCAAGGAAAGAAGACAGGCAAGGGAGGGTGGTGGGGAAATGAAAGTGACTTCTAGTAGGTATTGACATTATTGGTGTTGGGGAGAAGACAAAATTCTAAAATTAGATTATGGTGATAGCTTTACAATTGTGTGACTATACTAAGGAACACAGAATTGTATACTTTCAAATGGTGAACTATTTATTTGAATGAAGCTACTTGAAGACATTTTCAAAACTTGAGATGCTCAAAATGCTCTTACATAAGAGGTACACAGGACACAGTGTACATGAGAGACAGTCAAATCTGTCTCCCTGCCAAAACACAAATCACCATAAATGGACAAGGAAGGTATATTGTTCCATCTTATGGAAGTTGTTATGTTCTTTTTCCTTGAGACAGTTTGAAAACTTCCACCTGGATAAAGTGCCCTGACATCATCATAGCTAACCAAAATCTTAAATTCCTAGGTCAAAAGATCCTATAGCCTCAGGCTCCTGAGCATCTTGGTGTCCAGGTGCCCCCCAACAGTACCCATGTACTTTGGACCACATGCTTTTTCAGCTCAGAGTGTTAACATTACAGGTGTGAGACACCACTGCAGACCTTGAATTTGGGATATTTTTCATACTATATCTGGTGGCCAGAGGTGTTGCTTTATGCCTGTCATCTTGGCACTTTGGGAGGCCTGGTCAGTTGGATTGCCTGAGTTTGTGAATTGGAGAATTGGAGACCAACCTAAGCACTAGTGATATCCCCTTCTCAGAAAAATAAAAAACAGTCAGATTTTGTGCAGGAGCCTAGAGTCAAGCTGAGGAAATATTTCACTATATGGCAACACTTGAAGTTTGCTTTCAGATATACAAGGGCACTCTACTAAGGGCAACAAAATGAGACTCTGTCTCAATATTTAAATGAATGAAAACATTCTTAGGAAAAATGCTCCTTGTTTTTACACTTGATCATGGGTCTAGAGTTGAAAATTTTCCTCTAGATTAGATGTTAACTAGAGAAATTATTCTCTCATAGTGTACTACTTTTTCTTTAAGTTCTGTTAATAAAAGGCTATGTTAACTATTGTGATGAAAATGTGTCAAATGGTCTGTGAAGCTAGTGTATAATGCCCCAGGATTATATCAATGTGCACAGCTATGATTTAATAAAAAATAATAATAAATAAATGGTTTTGATTTTACCTAAATCTGACTCTTTGATACCCTAAATTATTGTAGTCAGTGAAAAATGCACAATAAATTATTGAATCAAGTCTGATTTTCCTATGCACACTAAAAGATCCAGAGGATACCCTCCACCATTTATGTTGAACTCCTTTAGTCTGGGCCAACATTCTTTGCCCCAATCAGTTTGAACCCAGTGACTGGACATATCTAGAGGACACCTAACCATCAGATAAACTGCTAATATCTTCAAAAAACAAACCTAAATCCACTTGTCATGAATTATTTTCTCCCCAGAGGCCACAATAAATCTCATCTTTAAGTACCCCTATATTCCATCTACTTATTGACCTCTCCTCCTATCTTGGCTCTTGAAATCTATGCCTAGCAAATTCTCTTTTCTTTCTTTCTGGTTTTATATACTATTTGACATATTTTCATCACACTGGTTAACATAGCAGTCTTGGCATTTTCTTAGTTTTTGTGTTAAGACATTTATATTCTACATTTAGTAAGTTTTTTAGAAGTTATGTCTCCAACAAAGGTTTAATAACCAGAATCCACAGAGAACTCAAATGTATAAGCAAGAAAAGAACAAGTGATGACATCTCTGTCTAGGCAAGGGACTGGAAGAAAAACTTCTCTGAAAAAGACAGGTGCATGGCCTACAGACACACGAAACAATGCTTATCATCCTTAATCATCAGAGAAATGCAAATCAAAACTACTTTGAGGTATTATCTAACTCCAGTAAAATTAGTTCAATTCACAAAATCTCAAGACCAGAGGTGTTGACATAGATGTGAAGAAAGGGAACACTTCTATCCTGCTTGTGGGAATGCAAAGTAATTTATTCCTTTTGGAACGATGATTGGAGCACACTTAAAGATCTAAAAAGAGACCTGCCATTCTATCCAACAATTCCTCTACTAGGTATATACCCAGAAGACCAAAAATCACATTATAACAAATATATTTCTACCAGAATGTTCATTGCAGCCCAATTCATAACTGCTAAGTCATGAAGAAAGCCCAAGTGCCCATCGATCCACAAATAGATTAATAAATTGTGTTATATGTACTGCATCTTTTATTAAGGCTGCATAGCATCTGTGTTATACATATACCACAATTTATTAATCCACTCATGGATCAATGGACACTTGGGCATATTCCATGAGTTGGTCATTATTAATTGAGCTGCAACGAATAATATGGTGCAAATATCTTTTTTTCAAAGTGATTTTTGGTTTTTAGATGCAAGGTACTATTTTGCATTTCCACCAGAAGTGCCAAAGTTTTCCCTTTTCTCCACATCCACGCTAACATCTGTAGTTTTGGAATTTTTTGATGTGGGCTACTCACTGAAATTAGACAATATCTCAAAGGGGTTTTGGTTTGCATTTTTCTGAAGATTAATAAAGATGATCATGCACCTGTGTTCATCAGAGAAACTTCTATTCATGTCTCTTGTCCATGATGAAATGGGATGACTTGTTCTTTCTAATAATATGTTTAAGTTCTCTGCTGATTCTGTTTATCAGATCTTTGTCAGAAATATAACTTTCAAAAATCCTCTCCTATTCTGGAGGACTGTCTACTTGCTTTACTTAATGTGTTCTTGGCTTTTTAGTTTGATCAGATTCTAGGAATGTATTTTTGGTGTTGCTTCAATTGCCTGGGGTGTCATCCTCATAAATTAGTCTCCTAGGTCAATTTCTTCCAGTGTTTTCCCTGCCCTCTCTCCAAAAATTTTTATAGTTTCTTGTCTTAAGTTTAAGTTCTTTAAAAAGTGAGAGTCAACTTTTGTTATAGGATAAAGGTGTCGGTCCAGTTTCAGTCTTCTACAACTCAACAGTCAGTTCACCCACTACTATTTTTTAAATTGGGAATATTTCTCGCAATTTAAAAATTTCAATTTCTTATCAAAAATCAGATGATAAGTATCTGGATTCATCTCTTAAATCTCAATTCTGTTCGTTGCAAATACCTCTCTATTTTTGTTCCAGTTCCATGCTGTTTTCATTACTATAGATTTATAGTATAATCTGAAGTCTGATAGCAGAATTACTCCTGATTTACTTTTTATTTTTATTTTTTCTGAATAATTTCTGGCTATGTGAGTTTTTTTTTTTTTTTTTTTTTTTTTAATATGAAATGAAGTACTAACTACTCCAGATGCTTAGAGTTGACAGTGGTACTTTAATAGAGATTGCATTCTATCTATAGATTGCAAGGTGGAGCACAATGGTGGACAGGAGAAATGTTTAACTCAGCTCTCTTGAGAATGAGAGGGCTAGATTTTTCCCAGCATGAAATATTTGTGTATAATGGCAGTTCAGGTTCTTCAGCAAAGTAGTAGATTGTTGGATTTGCAATGTAATCCAGAGCTGCAAAGGTTTTCAGAGAAATGTGTGTGAAGCTGCTGAAGCAGTGACCAGTGTCTAGTGGTGGCAACAATCAGCCGCTCCCACAGGGAAGACTACAATTCCAAGTTCATGGGAAAAGTAGGTGTTGTGGGGAAAGATTGGTGAATTGTGCACTACTCATCAAAATTTGGTGGCAAGAAAATGTAGCTTTTTCTAGTGGAACCCCTGGGGCTAGGTGGGCAGAGACACAATAAAATGAAAAGATTCCTGGTTAGGAAGCAGACATATTTTGTTCTTTCAGAAATAGTGAATGACACATGTACACATTTCCACAGGCCAGGTGTGGCAATTTGAGTCTCAAATGCGGGCAGCCATTCTGAACCCAAAACTGGTCCAGGATACCCTGCACTACACTGGTACTGTTTCAGAGAGACTGTGAAACCTGCCAGTAAATATTTTTTGAGATAGGTGAAATCAACAGTCCAGCAGTGTCTAGGAGGTAGAGCATGAAGGCAGAGGGAGTAGAAGTTTAACTCAGGTCTACTGGAAAAACACCTTTTTTTTTGTTTCTTTATGTGTTCATTTTGTTTTAATGTATCTTGGGTTTTGCTAAATTCTTAGGTTGACTATTTTCCATAAGTCTAATTTTAACATTCAATAAGAACAAGAGGAAATGGGGAATGATGACTGACTAGAGCCAGCTTTCAAGAGAAGCTCCAGTGGAGAGGGAGAGATAATTGCCAGAAAGAAATCAACAATACAGAAGGGTGGGAGCTGAGCTAAGGCAAGAGATTGATAATTGCCTGTCTTTCCTGCTGGGGGAAAACTGTGACTTCAAAGAAACAAATTTCATCTATAGAACTCATCCCAAAGAGGACATATGTCCATTCCCTCCCCCAAGAAATTTGCTTGCATGCTGTAGAATATCTACTAGTGAGCAGTGAACTGAGGCTCTCTTCTCTCAGTCCACTATAGCAACTTGCTGGAAGATGGAACTCCTCTGGACAGTTCATGATGTGAGTCTATGAATTACTTTGTTTGGTGAAAAGCTTGAACAAATATTTTCCTTGCCACCTTGAACTTCCAGTGTACCCATATAGAAATGGTGAATAACCACACCTTACCAAACCCTACATTTCTCCCCAAAATGAAAAGTCCAGGAGCAAATGGCTTCACATTAGATTTCCACCAAACATTTACAAAGGAAATAGAACCTATATAACTCAACCTTTTTCAAAATATAGAAAAACAATGAATAATACTCAACACATTCTATGAAGCAAACATCACCTAGATCTGTATACATGGAAAATACTACATAAAAAAAGAAAATTATAGACCAATATCTGTAATGAATATTGGTGCTAAAATATGCAAGAAAATCCTAGCAAAAAGTGTTCAGCATCACAACAAAAACACAATTATGCCCACCTGTCTTCCTTGCTTATCAGGTTTCATTATTAATTGTGTACTGAATATGTGCTCCAAAATAACTTTTCTAAACCTTTTATGTGGCCAAGCAGTGAACATACCTGGTCCTCAATACAGGAATGTTGGA
Source organism: Loris lydekkerianus (assembly GCA_963574355.1). Lineage (NCBI taxonomy): Eukaryota > Metazoa > Chordata > Mammalia > Primates > Lorisidae > Loris > Loris lydekkerianus. The sequence goes on from CAUYPK010014591.1 coordinate 8,408, forward strand.
ACTTTTCAGACAGGCTGATATTTCCCATGATCAGAACAAATAACTTCAGAGATTGAGTACTGTATTGGACATATTGCTTAACCAGATTTTGAGAGAGGAGCTTCAGTATGACACCTACCATCTAAAATAATCCTATTCTAGTTAAATGAATGAAACCTTAGTAAAGGTAAACTGAGGGTTGTGATTTAAGGTCTGTGAAATCACTGTCTGATCTTTGGGCTTGGGTTCTTGGTCTGTAAAAACCCAGGGCACCAGTAAATATAAATGATATTATTACACTTATTTACAAATCTGTTCATTGATACCAGAGTTTCACTTTTCAGTAAGACCTTGGTATCAAGACTCGAAAGAATTAACCCACCTACCATGGATCATTGGCAAGATAGGACTTTTATTAGAAGTTACAAAGGAATACAAAATAAATAAAAAGCACTAGAGCTTTTTGATTGGGAAAGAACTGAAGAAATTTGTAGGAAGTCTACACATGGACTGTTTAATCTAGGGTCTTAAATCTAAAAGATTAAGCAAGCCTGGCAGTTGGTTCTTTACAGTCCTTGTCCCTTAGAAGGGATTAGGACTTATGCTTAAATCCAAGGTTGATCCACACAAAAAACATGCAGGCTGCTTTGTACATGTTCTTATGAGAGCCAAGATATTGTGTTCTACAAAAGGTAGTCACCTTGTGCCTGAAAATGGGGGTCTGATCTCTAAGCTCACCTGGGCCAAGACAATGGGGGGAGGGGTTTCCTACTAGCCCTGAGTGGTAGAAACCCATATCAACGTGAAAAGATAAGGAAGGGTTGTTGAGTCCCTTGGCTATGTACAAAAACAAGCAGTTGCAAGCAAAAATTGAGTGTGGAGAACAGAACCACAATCTATTGTAACATTTTGAAACCAATGCCAAACCTGGACAGCCACTATATATACTTAGCAGGAATAAGTTTAAGCATAAACATGGTAACCCAGGGTAACACCCATTGTAATGTCATCCATGGTGAACATGTAGTGACTTCATCATGTAATGTCCTGAGAGCCAGGCTTCTGGTCAATGATACAAAATAGTCTTATCTATTAACTTCAGGTGGTATCCCTTAGGGATTTGAAGCAGGAATATTCATAGTCCTCCATCCACAGACAGATAAGTGATTCTCCATTTCTGCCATATTGATTCTATTGATGTTTGAGATTCCTGGTACAGGACTAAGATAAAAAATAAGATTTGGTACAGCAGTGTGACTAGGTCTGCCTCAAAGCTGACATAACCTCATTATGTCACTTAAGTAGGGTGCTATTTGTTATTTTTTTAATTTTTCTTTAAGACAGAGTTTCACTTTATTATTCCTGCTAGGGTACTGACATCATGGCTCACAGAAAGATCCCAATCCTCAGCTAAGTTGATTGTTTTGCCACAGCCTCCTGAGTAGCTGGGACTACAGGAGCCCACTACAACACCTGGCTGTCTTTTTTGTGCAGATTGGCTGGGACCAGGTTCAAACTCACCAGCTTTATTACATGGGGCTGGTACCCTACCCACTTTGCCACAGGATATCTCCTGGAATGCTATTTTAAGGACCTGTTTGACACCTAACCCAAAACATTCTTTTGAGAGAAGTTTACATATTTATTTGGCCTGGCTATAACCACAATTTGGTTATAGTTTCACTGATCTTAAACCTGTCTGCTTTGCTTGAACCATCTACATAATTCTGGTGTTTTTAGATGATGAAAATATTTGTTGGTTGATTGGTTGGTTTGTCTGTGCATGTGTTTGTCTGTGGGTATTTTTGACATATGTTTTCCATATATGACCAGGGTTGTTTTTTGTGGCCTCAGGCTAGATCAGAGCAACCTCAAACTCCAGAATTCAGACAATTTTCCTACCTGAGTCTCCAATGTACCTAGGACGACAGATGCTTATTGCAATACCTAGATGATTTTTAAATTTTTAGTAGACACAGAGACAGACACTTGCTCAGTCCATTCTCAGCACCTCCCTTATTCAAGAACGTCACTCATCTCAGCTTGTCAGAGGGCTCAGATTACAGGGGTGAGCTGCCAAATTTGGTCATTTTCTCTTTCTTAGTTTCCTTTCATCCCACCCTTCGTTTTTCCTCCCTCGTGTTACCTTTCCTTCCTTCAATTGTCTCTCTCTTATTCACTTGCTCTCTCCACTCCTTTCTTTTCTTTATTTCTTTTTTTCCTCCGTCTCCTCTACTTTTTTTTATTATTAAATCATAGCTGTGTACAGTAATGTGATCATAGGGCACCATACATTAGTTTCTAGACTGTGTGACACATTTTTATTACACTGATTAACATAGCCTTCCTGGCATTTTCTTAGTTGTTGTGTTAAGACTTTACATTCCACATTTACTAAGTTTCACATATATCCTTGTAAGATGCACCACACATGTAATCCCACCAATCACGCTCTGTCTGCCCACCTCCCCACTCCCTCCCATCTTTTTCCTCTTTCCCCCTATTCTTACGTTGTAACTGGGTTATAGCTTTCACATGAAAGCCATAAATTAGTTTCATAGTAGGGTTGAGTATAATGAATACTTTTTTTTATATTATTGAGATACTTTACTAAGAATAATATGTTCCAGCTCTATCCATGTAAACATGAAAGAGGTAAAGTCTCCATCTTTCTTTAAGGCTGCATAATATTCTGTGGTGTACATATACTACAATTTATTAATCCAATCATGGATCGATGAGCACTTGGGCTTTTTCCATGATTTAGCAATTATGAATAGAGCTGCAATAAACATTCTGGTACAAATATCTTTGTTATTATGTGATTTTTGGTCTTCTGGGTATATACCTAGTAGAGTAATTATAGAATGGGAATGCAAATTAATACTTTTTTTTTATAAAAATGTATGGAGAACACTTAGTGATCTAAAAATAGATCTGCCATTCCATCCTATAATTCCACTACTTCTTAAGTGTAACTTCACTAGTGAATAACAAACAAACAATAGAAATGATTCATGAATGTGCATTCTTGAACTCTATGATTGAACTGAGTAAATTGTGAAGTGTGTAAATAAAATCTGCATATAACTGTTATTTTTGATTATATGGGCTGTTAACTATGAGTATATATGAGAAAAAAAAAAAAAAAAGAAAAAAAGAAACCATCACCAAAATAGAAGCATGGATGAGTACCATAGCTTACACCTTTACACCTATAATCCCAACAATTTAGAGGCATTGGGAGAAAGATCACTAGAAGCTAAAGGGTTTCACACTAGAATTCAAAACATAGTAAGAACACACTTATTCATGAAATAAGAATAAAACTTTTCCAATAATGGTGGAATGTGTCCGTACTCTCAGCTGCAGAGAATCATAAACTCAGGAGGATCCCTAGTGCTTAGAAACTTCCATTTACTTGACCTATGATGGTACGGATGTTGTTTTCTGGGGCAAAGAGGGAATCACAGTATTCAAATGTAAGTAGGTACTGTATAGCTGAAGGAAATTTTCTGTAGCATAAAAAATGTTCTATATATGTATCTCAAATAGGATTTAGTACCAGGATTTCCAGTTCAGCAAAATATGGGAAAATCAACTAATAAAAAATAATACATTAATGGAATAAATAAGGAAAACCATACAATTACCTCAAAAGATACAGAAAAGGATTTTGAGTGAGGCAACATATCTTGTGGATAAAATATTTTAAAAATATTAGATGAGGGAAGATGCCTATTTCTCAGTGAGTAGGGCTATAACTCCATGTCCCAAAGGTAGTGCCTTCAAACCTGACCCCAGACAATCTGCAATAATAACAAAAGAAAAAATCTTAGATCATAATTGCAAGTCTTCAGAATGAGAAATGGGATTTACTGATGGGTGGACACATATAACGTACTATATTCACACGAGAAAATATTTTTCAACAATCAAAAGGAATTAAGAGAAAATTTATGTTACAATTAAAATGAACTTTAAAACCATTATGATGAGGGAAAAAGGCCACTTACCAAAGACCACGCAGTGCGGGACTGAACTCAGTAGAAATCATCAAGACAAAGCTAATTGTCTGCTAAAAGTAGGGGGCAGGCAGGAGTGTGCTGTGGGCAAGTTAAAGTGACTGCAAGTAAGTATTGATATTCTTTGTGTGTGGGGACAAGACAAAGTTTTAAAATTAGATCGTGATGACAGCTGAACAATTGCATAATACGAAAAACGGAATGTATACTTTCTTTTTTTAATTAATAAATATTTTATCAATTGTTTACACAGTACTTCTAAGAAACTTGGAAACATTAGGAAATTAAGTTTTTATGCATTTTAAACATTCTGCTGATAACTGACTCAGGCTATGAGGC
>CAUYPK010014592.1:0-15459 GCA_963574355.1 Loris lydekkerianus
CAATTTACACAATGCTTTTTTGTATTACCCAAGCAAAAAATATGAACAAATTAATACATATTTTTTGATAAAAAAAAAAAAAAAAAAAAAAATTGGTTGAAAGCAAGATGGATTAAATCTACACAGAAGTCCTATAATTAGAGATTTGCCCATCTATGATTTAGTAAATTAAACCTTCCTGAAAATTTTAAGCAGTTCTATGTAAGTTATAAACTTTCAAGTTAATCTAAAATAAAACTTTCATGAAAATCAATAGAATATTCCTTTTGACTCAAATTGGTTCTTTTTAAAATAATTTCACAGCTTTTGAATTTAATTTCTATAAATTTTGTACATATTTCTTTTTAGACAACTTTACATTTTTATGACATCTTACAGAAATCTTAGTATTGACTTTGTATAGCTCAAAGGTCATCTCCAGCTGCCTATTTTTTTTTTTTTTTTTTAAGTATACATGGAAACAGTTTCTAAATTACAATCAGGTAGTACTTCTGAAGTCCCTTTTAAGGTGATAATTAGAACTCTGAACATATTTGCTCACAGAAAGAGTATTGAAAGGGTTGATTTACTAGGTGAGCCCAGAAAAGCTTATTTAATTCAACAGAAGTTCCAATCCAATGACAGAAACTAACCACCCTCAATATTCATTTTATTGTATAATTAATACACGGCAAGTGCAACAGTGGAAGACCCATGGTGGGTACTGCAGTCCGTGGCACTGCAGTAGGAACTCTGCCTTCTCTGTTGTATCCTTGGCTTTAATCTCATTCTTATCTGAATTCTACCTTAATTGGAAACAGCCTATTTTAAGATTGGTTCACCCAGCATCAAGTCCAAGTCCCTGAGTGTAGAAACCCTTCTTGAGGTGGTCTTCATCTAGCTTCATCTCTTGTCATCATCCCTTGGGGAATTACAATTTGCCCTCAGCCTCATCTGAAATATAATCACACTCTGGAAGCCAGTGTTCCCCTCCTTTGTCTCAAATAGGTATTTGTTTTATATGCACCGATGGCATGCTTTCAAAGAATGTGTCTGTGTGTATTTACATTATCTCTTTGGAGGTCTCCTTCATGAGCTAGACTCCAAAACTTCTAAAAACAGTAAACTTATCTTTTTTGCACTCAAATTCCAGTGTTTAGAACAGTCCTGGTCACAAAGTATGTGCTTAATAAATAATAAATATTGGGTGAGGTGGCGCTCATAGCTCAGTGATTAGGGCGTTGGCTGCATACACCAAAATCGGCAAGTTTGAACCCAGCCTGGTCCTGCTAAACAACAATGACAACAACAACAACAAAAATAGCCAGGCATTGTGGCAGACACCTGTCATCCCAGCTATGTGGGAGGCTCAGACCAGAAAATGGCTTAAGCCCAAGAGTTTGAGATTGCTATAAGCTGTGACACCACAGCACTCTACCAAGGGCAACATAGTGAGACTCTGTCTCAAAAATAAATAAATATGGGTGAATGACAGCAGTTGCTTCTAAGTTCAGAATATTTTCATTCACAATATTACTCTGCCTGCTATACACTAGTGGTAAGTATGAGGATCTGGAGAGTGATGAGTGGAACCCCTTGCCTGCTGCATTAATTGGAGTTTTCTAGAGAAGCAGAACCAATCGAAGATCATAGATATAGATGTATAGACCAATAGATTTATTATTAGAAGTTGGCTCTTATGATTATGGAGGCTGATAAACCCCTTAATCTGCCATCTGCAAGCTGGAGACTCAGGAAAGAGGGTGGTGTAATTCAGTTTGAATCTAAAGGCCTGAGAAAAAGGGGAGTAGATGGTACAAGTCCGAGAGCAGAAGATGAGATGGGATATCACAGATCAAACAGTGATGTAGAAAAAAGGAAGATAAAGTAGAAAAAAATAGGGTGGACCAAATTTCTTCTTCCTTCACTTTTTGTTCTGTTCGGGCTCTCAATAGATTAGATGAGATTCACTCAGATTGGAAACGACAGCAGCTTTACTGAGAGCACTGATTCAAATGTTAATCTCATTCTGAAACATCTTCATAAACACATCTAGAAATAACCTTCAATCTGGGCACCTCATGGTGCAGTCAAATTGACACATAATATTAACCATCACTCCTACCCTATTGTACTTATCATAATGGGAATTTGCTATGGGGGAATTGTATTAAACAATTCCAATTCTGGACATCAGACTCTGATGGAATAGAAGATCCTCAAGGTGGGAGGTGCATATAAGGCAAGGATTCTCTCTGGTGTGAATGAAGTGTGTCCTAAATATACTGCTTCCAATAGCACACAGTTACTCATAAATGTTCTGAACTAAGTGGAGTCTGACTTCTTTAGAAGGGAAAAGGTTATAGCTGATCATTGTGAAGCCTTTATTGTGAACTTAAAAATCATCTTTCCCCAAAGAGCTCAGTTTCATTTCTAACCTGATTTTTTTGCGACCCCCATAAAATCCTTTGTAATAAAGTTGAAGCCTTTTCCCCATCTGGACAATTTTAATAGATTCCTGACTCATGTCTTTGCTTCCAGATTCACCAAATTAAATGCATTCCTCATTCTTTTAATGAGTCATCCTTTCTAAAACATCTATCACATTATATCTTTGTTTTTGTGATGACCCACCAGAATTTGAGTCTTTCTGTGAAAATACAAGATTCATCATGTTCTATAGGTCTACTGAGTGTTTGTAGAGTCTCTATTATAACTCAGATGGCAGTGGCTTCTTGTGAAGTATGTGAAGATGTAAGGGTGACATAAACATGTAATATTTCAGAAGAAAAGAATAGGTGGGAAATAAGGTTAAACTCCTTCAATGGTTGAACTTCACTCTTGGGATTAAGTTCAAAGTTCTTTGCAATGGAATTTAATGTCCTTTGGGTCCTGGCCACTCTGGCCAATCTTAGATTCCCTTAGATTTTATGCCCTTCCATGCTTCTCCAAAATCTGTGTGGGCTGAGAAAAGGAGGGCATTGAAAAAGTAAATATAGAATACTTTTATAAGTATGTTAGGTAGGAGAAAAATGAGGGAGATAATTGTGGCTGAAGGAGGATATGGGGTTGAGGTGATTTTTTAAAATTCTTATGCATTTATTTTTTTTTCTTTAAAAATTATGTTTCTATGTTCTGAAAAACTAAAACCAGTCAAGGTTGAAGAATTAGAGGTCCATATTAGGTCCATATAAGGCAAGGATTTGATATTTGATGGTATAAAATCCATCCAATGGACATAGATGGAGGGGTGTGTCTTGACCACTAAGATGAGAAGTCCAAAGTAAAGACAGATGGTGGAAGCACATAAGAGGAGAAATGGAAGAAGCAGCCAGAGGTAGTTCATACCTGTTGATTTAATTTGGTCTATGTGAAGAAGAACATGAAGTCAGCTGGTGGAGTGTGAAGGGTGCCTAGAGAAGACTGGATCTTGATGAAACAAAAAGGTTTGGGATAGGCACACTTGGAAATGAAAGTGGTATTGGACTAAAGATTCGGAGGCTTTTGCAGCAGCATGAGAAATCACATGGGATGGTATCGATTGTGATTTGTATGGGATTGTGAGTTAGCATGGGTATAGAGAAGCAGTCTCTCTTAGGTCAATTTCTATTTTAAAATAGAGCTTGGCAAGCTATTTCTGTAAAGTGCCAGATAGTAAATCCTTTAGGCTTTGTGGGCCAAATGGTCTTTATTGCAAATACTCAATTTTGCCACTTAAAAACATCCTTAGACAGCACGTAAACGAATGAGTATGGTGGGTACCAATAAAACTTTATTTACAGACACTGATATTTAAATTTCATGTGATTTTGTGTTATGAAATATTCTTCTTTTGATTTGTTTTCAACCATTTAAAATGTGGAAACAAACACTAAAAAATAAAAACAAATTACTGTAGCATAGGTCATACAAAAACAGGGAGTGTGCATTTTTCTCTAATTGCAAATAAGACTACTCATGTATAGCAGGAAGAAGTATCTGATACCTGGGAGCTCAGAGAGTGAGGCTACTAGCCAACACAGATGAAGAAAACTGAGAATCACTAACAAGGTCAAGAGTCTTGAGTGAGATTTAGTCTATTGTGGGATTCCATTATGACATTGCCATGACCCAAATTTAACATAGATGCCGCCTGCATTTTTTTCTTTATTTCAGGCTATAGATAACAATCTCCTCTCCCCGTAGATATCTCTTTCTTTTGCAAAATAAGTGGTACAAAGGGAAGGAAAGTGTAGTCAACAAATAAACAAGCAGAGCTTTATTGACTTTATAAAAATCACAGATGAGTAGGGAGCTGGCACTGAGAGACTCCAGGATTGGAAAGAAACAGTTTCTCCTTATCAAAGCATTTATGGGTTCCTGTCTGATCCGAATAAAGGAAACTAGACCTCTGGTTGACTTGTGGATTCACTAAAGGAAGAAGGAAGCAGCAACAATGGTTGCTGGCTCAGGTGGTGTAAGATGTGGGTAGCACTTATAAAGATGATGGATGTTACCAAATGGTAATTTTCTCTGTGTGGTGGCTATGATTGATCTGTGGCTTGATGTGATGGTTGAGGCTTTCATATTCGATCTTAAAGAAAAAATATCATGTCATCATTCAATGGGAGTTTCAGATGACTAGGGTGGGGTGGGACTGGGATATTGCTTTACTTTTGAAGATGCTACACTTTTTTTTTTAATTAATTAATTAATTTTTTTATTAAATCATAGCTGCATACATTGATATGATCACGGGGCATCGTACATTAGCTTCATAGACCATTTGACACATTTTCATCACAATAGTCAACATAGCCTTCCTGGCATTTTCCTAGTTACCGTGGCATGACATTTACATTTCACATTTGCTCAGTTTCACCCTTACCCTTGTAAGATGCACCACAGGTGTAATCCCACCAATCCCCCTCCGTCCTTCACCCCCCTCCCTCCACTCCTTTTCCCCCTTCCCCTTATTCTTAGGTTGTAACTGAGTTATAACTTTCATGTGAAAGCCCTAAATTAGTTTCATAGTAGGGCTGAGTACATTGGGTACCTTTTCTTCCATTCTTGAGATACTTTATATATTCTTCTTAGTTTAGCCCTAAATTAGTTTCACAGTAGGGCTGAGTACATTGGGTACTTTTTCTTCCGTTCTTGAGATACTTTACATATTCTTCTTAGTTTTGCCTGTTTCATTTGAGGCACCTCTAGGACAGCCAAATTTCTAGCAGGCAGCTGAACATACAGGGTGGAGGTCAGGAGAAAGGTCTGGGCTGTTGACATAAGGTATAGGTGGCCTTTCACCTTCATATATTTGACTTTAGTAGCATATATATAGCATGCTATTCTCCCATAAGCTTAACCCACTTTTTGCATGCCAAATTCGGCTGACAAATTCACATTTCATTCCATTGCATAGTGGTGCTGTTTGTTGGAAAGTGGTTTCAAAGCTTGACCTGTACATTCAGCAGTGTCTACCGAGCACACGTTGAGATATTTTATTACATTTTTCTGTATGAGAATTCATGGAAATTCAAAATTTAGGACAACAAAAGCATTAATAATAATGACAAAAAACATAATCTCAAATTTAACATAAACATGAAAATCATTGAATATGCTGATCGTGGCAAATGTTTAGCTTCACAGGTGTGCTCATTGGGCCTAAGGCATTTATGTCTTCAATTGTGAACAAAAAGAATAAAGTTGAGAAACATAAATAAAATAATGAAAATCTATTTTCGGAAGTTGTGACTAGAAGTTAAGGTATAACTGGGGATTTGTTTTGTTTTGTTTTGAGACAGAGTCTTGCTCTGTCACCCAGGCTAGAGTGCCATAACCTCTGCCTAGCTCACAGCAAACTCAAACTCCTAGACTCAAGCAATCCTTCTGCCTCAGACACCCAAGTGGCTAAGATTATAGGCACCTGCCACAACATCCAGCTAGTTTTTCTACTTTTAGTAGAGAAGGGGCCTTGCTTTGCTCAGATTGGTCTTAAACTCCTGAGCCCTAGTGATCCTCCCACCTTGGCCTTCCAGAGTGCTAGAATTACAGGTGTCACCCACCACATCTGGCCATAATTGGAGATTTTTATATTGTATTTTAGCTCTCTGGGAATTAACTCTCTCCCATGTCACCAATAATATATAAATCTATTGTTTGACTCTTACACACTGGACCTTTACACATATTTTCAGGATTGCCTTTTATGGAAAAGCAGGGAGCTACTTGCAACCATCAGCATCAAGATGGTAGGTGTGATGACTAATTTTAGGTATCAGCTTGACCGGATCAAGGGATGTTCAGATAAGTGGTAAAACATTTCAGGATAGGTCTGTGAAAGTGTTTCCAAAAGAGATTGGCATTTTAATCAGTGCACTGAGCAAGGAATATCCTCACTAATGTGGACAGGCACCATCCCATCACCTGAGGACCCAAATAGAAAGGCAAAAGAAAGGTGAATTTACTCTCTCCTCTGGAGCTGAGATGTACATTTTCTTCTTTCTTTCTTTCTTTCTTTCTTTCTTTCTTTCTTTCTTTCTTTCTTTCTTTCTTTCTTTCTTTCTTTCTTTTTTTTTTTTTTAGACAGAGTCTCAAGCTGTTGTCCTGGGTAGAGTGCTATGGTATTACATCTTACACTAACCTCAAATTGGGCTTAAGTGATTCTCTTGCCTCAGCCTCCCAGATAGCTGGGACTACAGATGCTCACCACAACACCCAGCTATTTTGTTGTTGTTGTTGCAATTGTCATTGTTGTTTAGCTGGCCTGGGACAAGTTCAAACCTACCAGCCTTGATGTATGTGGCCAGCGCCCTACCCACTGAGCTTTGGGCACTGCCTGAGATGTACATTTTCTCCTGCCCTCAAACATGGCTTTTGACTCTTGGACTTATGCCAGAGGACCCTCCATATCTCAGACTTTTAGCCTTGGACCAAGAGTTACAGCACCAGCTTCTTGGGTTCTCAGGTTTTCAAACTCAAATTACATCACTGGTTTCCCTGGTTCTCTGGTTTGCAGATGGCATGTGTGGGACTTCTTGGCCTCCATAGTTACACGAGTTATTCCAATGTCATCTTCTTTTATATATCTATTTGTAGATATATATTTATTATCTATGTATCAATCTATCCATATCTACACATCTCTCTCTATTTCCACAAGAAAGGAAAAAAATGTATTAAAGTTGTAATACTCAAGTTACATTTGACTTTGGCAATTACAAGATGTTCTTAAACATGACTTGTGTTCATCTTTTCCGTATATATTGAATATTACAACTTTAATACAGTTATATTCTTTCTTTAAATGTGTATACATTTTTGCCACCCTCTTATCTATATCCAATTGGTCCTGTTTCTTTGGAGAATCCTGAATAATACAGCAGTCAGGATTCTTGAACTAGATGTAGTTATTTTCTCTCAGTTTGGTTGGCATTCTTGTCAACATCTTATTCAGCCAAGTTCCTTGGTTGACAAAAATATATATAAATAATCTACCACTTAGCATAGTCACTGGAAGCAGTCTCACTTCTGAAAGCCATACTTTTCTAAAACCCCCCCCCCCTTTTTTTGAAGTTTTTTTTTTTATGGCTGGGGCCAACTTTGAACCTGCCGCCTCCAGTATATGGGGCTGCGCCCAGCTCCTTGAGCCACAGGTGCCACCCTCCCCTATTATTTTTCATTTCTTAGTGCTCATATTTAAAATGGGCAAAAGATTAAGTAAAGTGACAAAGTAAATGAAAATAAAAAAGTATACGAAAGCTATCTTGTAAGCCTGCAAAGATGGCCACAAAGAACAGCTTTTCCATAGTGATACTACTAGCCTCTGAGCTACAGGCACAGCAGGCACCCTACTCCTTTGAGCCACAGGTGCTTCCCTCCTATTGAGATTATTTTACAAGTTTCTGGGTGAGGCTATTGTTGCTGGTCCACAGTCCACCCTTTGAGCAGCAAGGATCTTGAACATAGGTGTTGTTCATTCATTCAGGGATGCATGCCATTTTTCTTTACAGGATGCAAAATTTACTTGGGAAATAGATGTGTTTGTCATCTGCTTAAACAATTATTTGGAGAGTGTTCATTTTGTGAAAGAAAGAAAAGAGAACTTTGAGTTTAGAAGTACGTGCCAAAGACTATCTTGGGCACTTTTATTTAGTTCTGACAAATAGCATGCAATTTGGGTGGTATTGCCCTACTTTTGCAGTGAAGGGGAAAAAAACTGAGAGAGATGTACTTTGTCTTAAGTTCAAAGCCCCTTTCAACCATTCTTCACCCCAGGTTGCAATCTTATAACGGTGGCCAAAGATGTCATGTAATTCACCTATTTGTCAATATGATTTCTGTGATTCTCAAAAGAAACTGAATTCAAGCTTAAAATGTTTTACTTTTTCTGAATGTAATGGAGTCACGTGACAGCATAGTTCTGAATATACTATTGGTCACTTGTGTCACTGGAAATGAGCAACTACACTCAAGTAGCAACCTGACATCTCATTCTTGAGCAAGAAAGCAGGTGTTAATGTTGTCCTCTGACCTCACAATGTTTGTCTTTAGTCACTCACCTCTGGCCAGACCTCTCGAATGCCAAAGCAAAGCCAATCTGCCAGCTGTTTGATCAAAATGAAGCCAAGAAATCAGTTTATATTTACCATTAAACTGTCCTGCCATTAAAGCTAAGTCAAAAGGACACGGGGATGCTGTGCATGAAACACTTCAAACAGATATTCAAAGAAAACACATTTTAAATTGATCATGGATCCAATATGACCTAAGTTCTATCAGAAAACAAGTTTCTTTATGAAAGAAAAAGGGAGTGGGGACAGGAGGAAGGTAGAATCTATACCCAACAATTTGAAGCAAGTTGGATTTTGCTCAATCCTGAAAACACATCTCATTTTGCCTTGGAATAAGGGATCTGATCAGAGGTAAACAGTGCAACTGAGTTATTCCATCAGATTGAGCTCACCAGGTAATTTCAGGAGACCAAAATAGTAAAAACCCGTCCTCTGCTCTCATGAACCTCATAGGCAGATACACAAATGACTCCAACAAGGTCCAGTAAGATGAGGACCAGAAGGAAAATGCCAAGCAAATGGCATCCAGATTCATTGGAAGAAGGGATTGTATTCTGCTATGGCTATCAGGAAAGAGTTCCTAGAAAAAGTATTAGAAATGAGGTTTGCAGAATGGGTAGGTTTGCCACATGAGCAGTGGCGAGTATCCAAGGATGAGCAGCATAAGCAAAGGAAGCATGGAACCAGGAAAGTGCAGAAATACATTCAATGGACTCTCTGGTTGGCCTGAAATGTAGGACATGCCTACTGCACTAATAACAAAAAGGGGACATGTGGGCAAATTTAGAAGATACTAAATAACCCATTTCACCAGAAGTGCTCTCATTATGAAGGGAAAATACGATGGTTTATGTGAATCCTAAATTATACCCACACCACTTATTTTTTTCCAAGATAGGGTCATACTTTGTCTCCCAGGAATCAGTGACACCATCACAGCTCACCACAACCTCACACATCTGGCCTCAAGTGATCTGTCCTGCCTCAGCCTCCTGAGTAGGTAGGACTACAGGCACATGCCACTATGCACGGATAATTTTTTCTACTTTTTGTAGAGACGGAGTCTTGTTCTTATTCAGGCTGGTTTTAAACTTCTGGCCTCAAGCAATTCTTCTGCTTCTGCCTCCAAAAGTGCTAGGGTTATAGGTGTGAGCCACCCTACCTGGCCATACATTCTCTACTAAAATGTCTTCTAGCTTTGATATAATGCTACAAAAAGCGATGTCAGTGGTGCATATACAGTCTGAAAACTTCTGTGTCACTTTGCCAGTTATTAAGGCCTACTACAAAGAGAGAGTGATAAGAACAGTGTGTTACTGACACAGAAAACAGAGCAATAGCCCAGGGGATCAAAAGTGAGCTTTTGGAAACAGTCACATGTGCACACACCCACCCTCTGCCCCCCCACACCCACTGTGTCAGTCTACATTCATGACTCAAACTACCCTTGCTCCACAGAGCAGCCTAAGTAATCAGTTTAAAACTATAAATCAGATTATGTCATTTAAATGCTCAAATTACTCCAGTAGTGTCTCAAGATACTCAGAAGAAAATCCAAAGTCCCTGGCATGGCTTACAAAGGCTTCCATGTCTTGGCACTAGGTACCCCTCAAGACTCATTTTTGAACTTCTTGCTTTTCTCACTCAGTTTCAGCCACCTCCTTACCCACCCTCTAACACACCTACCTGAACAAACCTACTGTGTTCCAGGCCTGAACTACAATCCCCATATGGCCAGCCTCAGAGATCCATGTACCATCTCATTTGAGTCTTTACTCATATGTCACTCCTTCAGAGCAGCCATTCCTGAACCAATCTATTTAAAATAGTACCCCCATAGCTTTCTGTCCCCTTCATCCTGCTTAATTTTTGTATCTTTGCACTCACCACCTCTTGATGTATCATTTATACATTTGTTCATTTCTGCTTCCTCCTACTAGAATATAAATTCAATTTTGTCCATTTGTTCATGCTGTATCCCTAGTACCCAGGCCACTGCCTGCTACAGAGCAAGTGCTCAGAAAACAGGCATCCAGGCAACTGTGAATGAACTAATGGATACCTGCCCACAAGTCTTGCCCTTTCTGATTGAATCTCCATCCTACTCCCAGAGCCTATGGCTATGCCTCTCATCCTTTTCTTCCCTGATTAATACTCCCCAGTAGTTCACTACTAATATCTATACAATGAGACCTACATTCCCAGGTTCACATTCAAGGTCCTCCATGTGCAGGTCCCAGTCTACTTTTCTACTCTTGTCTTTTACTTTTCCTCTGTGTGTAACCTGTCCATGCTCTGGTCCAGGTGTTAAAAATATTTCATTTAGGGCGGTGCCTGTGGCTCAGTGGGTAAGGCACCAGCCCCATACACCAAGGGTGGTGGGTTCAAACTCAGCCCCAGCCAAACTGCAACAAAAAAATAGCCGGGCATTCTGGCAGGCACCTGTAGTCCCAGCTACTCAGGAGGCTGAGGCAAGAGAATCGTCTAAGCCCAGGAGTTGAAGGTTGCTGTGAGATGTGTGATGCCATGGCACTCTACTGAGGGTGATAGAGTGAGACTCCATCTCTACAAAAAAAAAAAAAAAAAAAATTTCATTTAGTGGAACACGTTCTTTTCCAAATTAGATCTTATGTGAAAACATAATGTAGAGAATAGATCAAAGCTGAGGAGCTTGGGTTGAAACTGGGGTAAGTGTCCTGAGGTTCTTCCAATTTGATTTGCCTCCCTTTTCGTGGTATGCAGGGAAGCCATTCTAGCAAACCCAATTTAAAAACTGTATTCTAGTCAAGCTGAAGTATTTGGTCTTCCAATGCCTCCGAACACCCCATGTTCCCCACCCTGAAGGTCCTCTAAGACCTTCTGTATGTGTCCAAATTCTACCTAGACTCGAGGCTTAGTCAAATATTGCTTCCTCCATGAAGTTTTCCTTGGGCCCATCAGGCATGACTCTTTCCTCCTCTGAACTTGGTTCATCCACCTTTCATGGCCCTTACTTCCTTGTTTTCTGTATTAGGGAGATTTATAAATTGTTATTCTTACTAAAGTGCAAGATCCTTAAAAAGAAGGGGACAACCAGTTTTTTTCTGAATGAATGATTCATCTTTGTCGTCCCAATAGTCTTAGTGTAATGTCTTGCACCCAATAGGTGCTCAGTACACATTTGTTGGATAAATGAGTGAGTGAGCAAGTTTTCTACATTATATGAAAGAAAACCAATTTTTTAATTGAGCATATTTAGCCTCGTGTTTGTTTCTTTTTGTGGTCATAAAAACAGACAATACATCCAGTCCCTTGTGGCTCCTGAAGACTTCAGTAAGCTGCCAAATAACATTACTGAATTTATGATTGGATTAATGAAAAGCTTGTAGCAAAATTATCCTAGTGAGGAAATGATCCTTTAGGGGGCTTCAATTTCAACTGTTGAGGCAACATTAGTTTTAAATGAAGGAAAACATATTATTGTGTCGACTTTGCACAGCTGATAAATATGCCAGAAGGAGTTTGTCCCAGGACACCCTGCAGTAGATGCAAATAGGAAGAAACGCAACATGGCAAATGAAGAAAAGGGAAGCATGCTGTGCCACTTTAGAGAAGTTGCTCCTCTCCTGGACTTGCCATTTCTCAGTTTTTCAGTGTGTCAATGAAGTTTCATTTCAACAATCTCCAAGTTTTCCTGCAGCCCAAACCATCTATGGTTTTTTTAGACTGTAAGCAGGATACCAGTTTCCTCTGGACAGAGTCCTAGATAGCTACTCTCCATAGCACCTGGCATGCAGTCCCATACTTCCATGAGGACTCCCTTCTAGTGACCCTACTGGGTATGAGGATCATAGCTAGATTTTTTATTATTGTTATTTTGATTTTTTTGAGAAAGAATCTCACTCTGTTGCCCAGGCTAGAGTGCTGTGGCATCAGCCTAGTTCATGCCAACTTCAAATTCCTAGGTTCAAGCTATCCTCCTGTCTCAGCCTCCTGACTAGCTGGGACTACAGGCACCCACCACTGTGCCCGGCTATTTTTTTTTTTTTTTTTTGTAGTGACAGAGGTCTCACTGTTGCTCAGGCTGGTCTCAAACTCCTGAGCTCAAGTGATTTCCCCACTTTGGCCTCCCACAGTGCTAGATTACAGGCATGTGCCACCATGCTGGGCTGATCATAGCTAGTTTTAAACCTGTTTCTTGCCAATGACCCACTGGTTACATTTCCATAGCAGGATATATTCCCTACTGGAGATGTGCATGGGAAAGAAAACTCATGCTGGCAAGCCATTCTATGGGATAAATCACTCCTCTTGTGCCTAAATATCCAAGTGGTCATCAATCAGTTGTGCCAGCCATGTAGAGCAGCAGCAGAGGACCTTGCTACATTCCACTGTCCCCAGTAAGTCTCATGTCTTGGAGCCTATGCCATGACCCTTCAGGGCAGTGGTCTGTCACCAGGTATAAGGAGTCCATTTTCTATCCCCTTTTCCAAATAGCACCACAGTGAGCGTGGCTGAAATGGTGGCTTTGTCCTTAGAAAATTACATCTATTCCCATTATCAGCTGAACCAGAGAAATAGTAAGCATTTTGTCCAATCAAAGCAGCAGACACAACTCTTCACTCAATAGACATGGGTTTGAACTGTGGCTTCATCAGTATTTCACTGAGTGACCCTGATCAAGCTACTTTCCCTCTTTCATCTTCGTTTTTCTCATCCATAAAATGTGTATGATTATTAGTACCTTCCTCAAGGGAGAGACATAAGGAAGAAATGAGCTGATGCAGATAGTGAAAAACATAGAATCTAATCTCATGTATGATAAACATTCCACAAATACTATTATCACCATTGTTATTAATAATAAATTTTCCTAAGTATGTAATTAAGCCCCATTCTGATTAAGGTGTTAGTGGGTAGTGGGTGGAAGGTAGAGAGACTCCTATCAGAACTCATTTTGTGGACATTAAAGCCATGTCTAATTAGGGCTTACTACGTATCCATTTTAAGTACTATACATATATTAACTGAATTCCCACAACAACCCTATGAAGTAGGCATTATTACCATTATTATTGTCACCATGTTGCAGAAACAAAGAAGTTAAGAAATTTGTCTATAGTCACACAGTGGCAAAGTAGGGCCATGACCCCAGGCCATCCTGCTCCAGAGCCTACATACTCCACTCCACTGCTCAACTGCTTTTACATAACTAACTGTAGAATATGTGAATGGAAAAAAAAAGCTTTACTGGCGGTTCTCAACCAGCTCACGCAGTGAGGGGGGCAGCTGAGGGAAGGTATAAGAGCAGAGACGCAAAGGAGAGCCCCAAGAACCTTTACACAGAAGAATGGAGGAAACTATGAAACTTGTTACAGTGGAAGACGCTGTGGAGTGCCACCTGTTCCTCATGCCAGATGAATCCAGGGACCCAGAAGAGCACAAAGAGATTCTTCAGAAGTATATTGAGAGAATAATGACCCAGTTGGCACCTATTCTCGCTCCCTGTATCTGGCAGAATCAGCCTTTCAATCTCAACAATCTCAAATATAAACCTGGAAAAGGAGGTGTTCCTGCTCATATGTTTGGCATGACAAAATTTGGGGATAACATTGCGGATGAATGGTTTATCGTTTATATAATAAAACAGATTACAAAGGAATTTCCAGAGTTGGTAGCATGGATTGAAGACAATGATGGTGAATTCTTGTTAATAGAAGCTGCTGACTTTCTTCCTAAATGGTTAGAGCCTGATAATAGCACTAATAGGATATTTTTCCACCATGGGGAATTGTGCATCATTCCTGCACCAAGGAATCCTGGAGCAGTATCTTGGTTACCTGCCACACTCCCGACCATTCTGCAAGCATTGAACATAATCTCAACACATCCAGAAAATATTTTGGCTTCAGAATCTATATGAGCTGCTGTGAATAGGCGCATCAGAGGGTACCCCCCAAAAATTCAGGCCTCCCTTCATCAAGCACACTGCTTCCTTCCAGCTGGCATTGTAGCAGTGTTAAAGCAGTGCCCTAGATTGGTGGCAGCAGCAGTCCAGGCATTTTATCCACGAGACCCCATTGATCTTCAAGCCTGTCGTATCTTCAAGACATTCTTGCCTGAAACATGAATAATGATGTCGGTGACTTTCACTAAATATGTATGCACAGTTGGTGCAACAAAAGTTTGTGCCAGACCGGCAAAGCGGATATGGGCTTCCTCCTCTGTCTCATCCCCAGTATCGAGCCCATGAACTGGCCATGAAGCTGGCTCATGGATTTGAGATCTTATGTTCCAAATGTGGCCCACATTTTTCTGACTCCAAGAAATCCCTTGTGACTGCCTCACCACTCTGGGCCAGCTTCCTTGAAAGTCTGAAAAAGAATGATTTTTCCCCCACTTTATGGGACTGATAGAATGTTCTTCTCAGTACCAGGAAAGGCTAGACATGGCAAAGAACTACTTCCAACTCTCTGTAAACCGGCCAGAAAGTTCTCTTGCCATGAGCCCAGGTGAAGAAATCTTAACCTTATTACAGACAGTACCATTTGATATAGAAGAGCTTAAGAAAGAAGCAGCTAATCTTCCCCCAGAGGATGATGACCAATGGTAGGATCTCTCACCAGATCAGTTGGACCAGCTACTACAGAAAGCTGCTGGCAAAAAAGAATCTAAGCCCATTTCCAAGGAAGAGAAGGAGCAGAATAATTACTTAACTCAAGTTTCAGAGAGCATGAAAGCTTTCATATCCAAAGTCTCAACCTACAAGGGAGCAGAGCTGCCGAGAGCACCTTCTGAGGCTCTGATCACTTTTGATGCAGATTCTTTCCTGAATTATTTTGATAAGATTTTAGGGCCAAGGCCTCATGAGTCAGACTCTGATGATCTGGATGAGGAAGATTTTGAATATTCAGACAGCGATGATGACTTGGACCTCAAAATGCAG